>JZKD02S1240354.1:78768-97994 GCA_000966675.3 Picea glauca
TCCAAGGGTGCCACTCGCCAACTTGTGTTTCTTTTGCGCGACATGCCCTTCAGGATGCACCACGTTCTCCAAGGGTGCCACTCGCCAACTTGTGTTTCTTTTGCGTGACGTGCCCTTCAGGATGCACCATGTGCTCCAAGGGTGCCACTCGCCAACTTGACTGATCGGTAGACATCTATAACCCCTGGAGTCAACACTCCGCCAGGTGAACTTGTGGGAGACTAAGGGCTCTAAGGAATAAGTCCCCTGCCTTATTGCGCACCCCTTAGAATCATCGTGAGTGACTGTCACAGTCTGTCCTCACGACGTCGTGGATCCTCTCGAACTAGGTAATCGTTAACCTAAAGTTCGAGCCACGGCGGGAGTGCTAGTAGGCTATGGCAGGGTTGTTGTCCACCCATCTCCCTCAACCTTTCTAGAATCATGTGTGGCCCCTTTACTCCATATGTGAGTCTGGTCGGCAAGCTATCGTCAGCTTGCATCATCAACAATCGTGTCAGAACATGTCAACATCATATCATCAAATCAATGAAATATCATAGTAAATAAATCAACCCAAACAACACACTCCCTGACTCAATCCAGAGTCCAAGGGGTTCCACCGATGCCTCTGCATCCTCAAGGTCCAAAACCCTGCACACTCAATAAAACTGAGTCAATATCACCTGTCCACGTCAAAGCAGTAAAACATCATGTCATCTATCATAACGCATCATAATCAAGGATCAATGTTTTAACATCATAAAAGTCCAGATCACTTGCGAGCAGGTGTCCTCAAAGAATAATTTTTCTTAGTGCACCACAGCGGGATGTTACAGTTTATAGCTTGGTTAAGAGGGAAGTATGTCAAGGATTCGAGGGTGGTTTCCATCATTCGGAGATCAGTCTCGTACAATATCAACCTTTGTGAGAACCAAGCGCCATTAAAAGCAAGTATGTGAAAATTCATGAGAGTACCTTGAACGTAGAGGAAATTGACACAAACCATCCAGAAGTTGTTATGGAAAGGATTTTGCATGAGAGGGTTGATGTGATAGGAACTAGCATTGCGAGAAACTGGTGTAATGGGTCGACATTGGTTAAGTTGATAGAAAAAGAACGATTCAGATGAAGGAGTTTCTTAGAAATCCACTGGAACCTTGGTAGAGACAGGGACCATAAGGTATGGAAGTGGGTTTAGTGTATTTATATTCCAGGAAAGTATTAGGGGGGAGAGCATAAGTTTCATTGCAATTTGATTTCTAAGTAGGAAGTTAAGAGATTCTTAAAAAGCAGGTCAAACAAACATATGTGGAGGATCCAAGGTAATAATCAAGGATTAAATAGGTGCACGGAGGATGTGGGTAGACTGCCAGGAAAGAGCATGTCAGAAAGGAGTTGTAGGATGGCAAGGAGAGGAGCGTTGGGAGACCGTTGGAAGCGAAAGATAACATAGGTGTCATCTTCTCGGGGCCTTGTGAATCGAACTAGGGTATCTAGAGTGGCATGGATGGAAGGATCTAGTTTTAAATATCTATTTACATATGAGGAAAAGAAAATAGCAGTGGAAAAAGAAGAAACAGTGTGAATCCAACAACACAACATCACCGAAGAAGGGATAGTTCAGGAAGTGAAGGGACGGGTTGACGACCTTTATACTCAAGGACTCGAGAAACAAAATACTACAAATTGGTAGAAACATATTAGATAGTCAAGGCCATGGTGTCCCAAGCAGTGGAAAAATCTATAAAGGATAATGAAGCTAACATGTAGGTTGTTAAAATTATGGAAGGGAAGTTTGAACTCTTTTGTAAGTCTCAATTTGGTGTAAAGTTTAGGACCACCACACAAGAGAAGAAGCAAGAGCATAGCCAAAGTGCACTAAGGGACTTGAGTTCTCCTAGATCAAAGGAGCATCTGATCTCTATAGCGGATGAAGAGGAAGCTCAAGATGATGGAGAAATTTGAAGAGATACTAGAGGAAACCCGAGTTTGAAAATGTTTTCTAGCTTGATTATTATAAATGTTCTCAGGAATACTAGCTTTCTTAAGGAAAATAGAAGTCTAATATGTTCTCAGTAGATAGGTTCCTAAGATTAGCATTTAGACTGTTTGACATCCTGTTTTGAAAACTATTTTAAACTCTGGAATGAAAGAAACCCTGGGTATCTATTCTCAAGAGAGGGTATTGGTTTCCATTTTGACATGCCCTCCTTGAGCTATCTATAATTTTGACTTTATTTATAATAAAAATATATAGATACTTTTTAGGTTACAAAACAAAATGGATTAAAAAAAAATATGTTATGAACAAATATTCTAGTGGAATATCCACAATAATTTATAGATCAAGTATTTTGTTAAGAATTTGTAACTATTATTAAGTATTTCAACTTTTTATGTAGTTTAAAAGTAAAGTTCTAAGATTACTAAAATTTTGTAACTTTTTTGTACGGTGATGAAGATGATGATATAGAGGGGGAGGATGGGGCAAAGGGTTAGGAGGAGGGAGGATATGATCTAGAGAAGAATATTCTAATTATAATTGGGTTATTTTCTTATAGATCAAATCCCCTTTTGTGGATTGATCATGTTGGGATTTGTATAAGACCAAATCCCCTTTTATGGATTGGTCAAACAATAGTTATATGGTTTTGTTTGTAAAGTCGACCCCTGGGTCTAATTAAAGTGGTTTTAACCACCAGTTGAAGAAGTTGGCATAGCTTGGTGAAGAGACACAACCCTAGTGCGTCCCATCTAGTATAAATAAGTGAGGATGGTTCCTCACTTACTCACTCACTCAGTCACGTATAGTGTGCATATTTTGGAGGTAGTTACAGTTGCAATAAGGAGGAGAGAGAGGCACATGCTCAGTGTTGGATTATCTTTAGTGTTTTGGTCTTTATCTTGGCATTGTATTGACAATCTATATTAAGGAAGTTTATGTTGGGTTTTCTCCCCCATGAGGGTTTCCCAGGATAAAATGTTGTGTATCTTGTGATTTTGTTTCTCTCAGTGATCCTATTTGTGCTATTATATTTTAAAATCATTAAAACTTAACATGGTATCGGAGATAAACTAAGGACAACACCTTTCACTTGGTAACCAAAAACTTCATTATTGTCGTAAAAGAAAATTATGTATTTTTATTAAAGGAGAATTTCTTCCTAAAAACCATCTAGGGAAGTGCACCCTATCCTAGCAAACTCATTGGAATCTTGAGCACACCTTTTTAGTGGCTATAACCTCCAAAAAGTCAAACCCTAGTACTGACTGGTACCAGAAAACCAGGAAACCAGAACCATTACTAGAAGTCCAGTCCAGACTTGCATAGGTCAAGTTTCAAGGGGTAAAACTTGAAATTTTTTAAATCAAACAACTCCAACCTACTCACCTCAGCTCAACGCATATCCTGGTAAGATTAGATTTAGTTTATGATAATTTTCATTTTTCGTCATTTTTCTAAGCTCCGGGTCAAGATGTCTACACGCACTAAGCTTGTTGACAAGTTAGAAGGTTTGGAAAACTTTTGTGCCTTGAAGTACAGAATTGGACTCATTCTTGAAGAGAATGACCTTGCAAAATTCATAAAAGAAAATGTACCAGAACCCTAAGAAGAAGAATCCAAAGCAAAGAACAAGAAGGATATGATTAGGGCCAAAAGAATAATTGCAGACTCCATTAAAGATCACTTGATTCCTCAAGTGTATTCTAAGAATAATCCAAAGGAGATGTTTGATTCCCTAACCAAAATATATGAAGGAAATAACATCAACCAAAAGATGAACTTGAGAACCCAACTCAAGAGTACAAAGATGTAGAAAGGAGAAACAATTCATGACTATTTCTCTAGGGTTTCTCAATTCAAGGAACAGTTAGAAGCAATTGGAGACAACCTAGATGAAGATGAACTCATAATGAAAAATATTAATGGTCTCACAAGACCTTGGGATTCCTTCATCCAAAATATATCTTCAAGAAAAGAAAACCTTCATTTTGATATCTTATGGGAAGAAGCCATACTATTAAGGGATGAAGATAAATCGTTAGCTTCTCATACTAAAGGAGGAAAGAAAATGTCTCATTTCCAAAAGGATACCCATATTCATAAGGAATCTCACTCCCCAAAGAGATTCACACACTTCCATAAAGAATCTCACCCTCCAAGGAGATTCCAGAAATATCAGAAGGGACAAAGAAGAGAAAAAGATTTCTCCTCTTATCAATGTTATCATTGTGATAAGATGGGACACATTTATAATAATTGTCCTTCCATAAGGGAAGAATACAAGAAGAGAAATAACAAAAGACATCATGCCCATGCAGTTAAAGATGATGATCCACCCACAAATATTATTAAAGAAAAGATTGAAGAGTATGTATTATTTTCTTCCCTCTTAGGATCCATGACACTTGGAGAGGATACATGGCTCATAGATAGTGGTGCTTCTAATCACATGACAGGTCAGAGAGACATTCTCTCTAGCCTTACAGAAAAGGACTTTCCCCAGAAAGTCTCACTTAGAGATGAGTATCAGTACCCTATCAAAGGAATGGGAGAATCCACTTACAAACTATATTCAGGAACTCCAATGAAGATGAAGGATGTATTGTATGTACTAGGTTTGAAAAAGAAATTACTTTCTATATCATCTTTATATAAGAAAGGGTTCAGGTTTGCATTCATAAATGGTGAATTTCTTATGTGGCCTAAAGGAAAAACCATAGAAGATACAATTGTTATTGGAACAGAAGAAGGTGGCCTGTATAAGTTAAAAGGTCACTCAGATTCAACCTTGACTCACTCCACTGAGAGTCCATGTGAACTTTTGCATAGAAGACTAGCTCACATCAACTAGAAATCCTTATCATATGTAAGCAAGGTAGTTGCAGGGTTTAAATAATTCAAGGTTGACCATGAAGGTGTATGCAAAGGATGTGCACAAGGAAATAACATAAAGAATCATTTCCCAAAGTGCGACAGTAAAGAAGAAGGAATTTTGTAGCTCATCTGCTCATATGTATGTGATCCAATGCCATCAACCTCTCTAAGTGGGTATGTATACTATGCATCATTTATTGATGATTATTCTCACAAGACTTGGGTTTATTTATTGGAATCAAAAGATGAAGTACTTAGAAATTTTAAAAAATTCAAAGCCTCGGTAGAAAATCTCTTCGAAAGAAAAATCAAGATACTCAGGTCAGATACTGGAGGAGAATACACCTCAAAATAATTTGGAATATTTTGCAGAGATGTTGGGATTAAGAGGGATCTCACCACTTCCTATAATCCTCAACATAATGGTGTAGAAAAAAGAAAGAATAGAACAATAATGGAAGGAATGAACACCATGATCCACGATCAAGATCTTCCAATGCACTTATGGGCTGAAGCAGCAAGAACAATAGTCTATGTCCAAAACATATTATCCCATAGTGCACTTGGATTCAAAACCCCCGAAGAAATGTTCTCTGGAAAGAATCCAAAAGTAAGCCATCTCAAGAGATTTGGTTGTTCAGTGTTTGTACACATTCTGAAAGAAAGGATAACTAAGTTGGATCCCTCAGGAAAGAAGGGAACGTTTGTTGGATACTGTGAGGTCTCTAAGGCATTCAGAATTTATATACCAGTTACCATCATACTGATATCAGCAAATATGTAACCTTTGATGAAGATGCAACACTCAAGAGATCTAGGGAATGTCATCTTGAAGAAGTATATGAAGAAGAACATGTAGCTCCCAGAGTTGCAGAACCTGTGAAGGAAGTTACAGTTACCCCTGATGATGAGATTCCAGAAGATCATGATATGATAGAATCTCAAGAACATCCTCAGATGACAATCTCTCACAAGATAAATCCATCTTGGGGAAGGGAACCTATTCAATATGGAGAGAAGTATGGTGCCCTAGAAGGAACCATGAGACAAAAAAAGAAGCCTAAGCCATTCTCCAGTTATATTTCCTTGATGTGTGATCTCATAGAGAAGGAGCCTACTTTATTTGAAGAAGCTATTCATAATAAAGAATGGGTGGATGCCATGATGGAAGAATACCATTCCATTATAAATAATGATGTATGGGAAATAGTTCCCAGACCAAATAACAAAGATGTGGTATCTTCCAAATGGATATACAAGATAAAACAAGCTACAGAAGGAAGTATTGAAAAACATAAAGCTAGATTTGTAGCTCGTGGATTTTCTCAAAAGGAAGGCATTGATTATGAAGAGGCATTTTCTCATGTAGCCAAATACACTTTTATTAGAAACATCATAGCTCTTGCATCCAAGATGAAGTGGAAGTTACACTAGATGGATGTGAAAACAACCTTCTTGTATGGTGTTATTGAAGAATAGGTGTATATAGAACAAGCACAAGGGTTTGAAGTTGAAGATAGAAAGACTCATGTTTGTAGGTTGAAGAAAGCTCTATATGAGTTAAAGCAAGCTCCTAGAGCTTGGTATGGAAGAATTGACAGTTTCCTAACGAGATTAGGCTTTACCAAGAGTAAATTTGATTCAAACCTTTATTTCAAGGTTATGAATGATGAGCCGGTTATATTTATACTATATGAGGACGATTTATTTTTGACAGGAGAAGAAAATATCATCACATATTTCAAGAACAAGATCACTATAGATTTTGAGATGAAAGACCTAGGCCTGAGAGAAGATCTTCCTTAAACAAGGGAAGTGTGCAATTGAAATACTGAAGAGTTTTGACATGTTGGAATGTAAATCCATGAACATACCCATGGAAACAAAGTTGAAGCTCCTAGTAGATACTTCATTAGAATTGGTTGATGCTACTCTGTACAGACATATTAGTGGCTCATTAATGTATCTGATGAATACCAGGCTAGATATATGTTTTGTTGTGAACACCTTCAGTCGGTATCTGGTAGATCCGAGACGTGTTCACCTTGTAGTTGCAAAACATGTGATGAGATACTTTAAGGGTATGTGAATATGGTCTCTGTTATACTAGAGATCATTACTTTAGACTATATGGATACACTGATTCAGATTGGGTTGGAAGTGTTTTTAATAGAAAGAGAACTTCAAGAGTTGTTTCATTCTGGGGTCAGCCATGACTTCATGGCAGAGTAGGAAGCAATCTAGTATTTCTCTCATCACAACAGAAGTGGAATACATTGCAACATGTTCTGCCAGTTGTGAATCCATATGGCTTCAGAAGTTGCTAACAGATCTATTTGATCTGGAGATGGAAGCCACAATGAATCTATGTGATAACCAGAGTTGCATAAAGATGACGGAGAACCCTATGTTCCATGATAAGTCGAAGCACATAGAAATCCTGTATCACTATATTTGTGACATGGTGTAGAGGGGAGCTATCAAGATCCAATATGTTGGAACTGATGAGAAGGTTGCATATGTGTTGACCAAGCCTCTGTCTTGTGTGAAGTTTGAGCACTTCTGAGACAAGCTTGGCGTTTTCCAAAAGGACCTCCCTCAAATGGGGTAGTGATGTTGATGATACTATAGTATCCTGACCAACAACGGGTAGCTCCATTAGGATTTTATATCCTAGGGGATTGATCATCCCTGGGCATATGTTGAAGGTCCAGTAAGAATGGTCTATTAGAGTATCAGTGCATGTATATGCCAACTGTGGTCAATAGTGGTAGCTCTATTAGGATTTTAGATCCTAGGGAATCTTATGATTCCTGGGAAGATCCCGAAGGTCCGGTAAGGACGGTCTCTCAGAGTACCACGTGGTAGCTCCATTAGGATTTTATATTCTAGGGAATATTTTGATTCTTGGGTAGATCCCAAAGGTTCGGTAAGGATGGTCTGTTAGATTACCACAAAATGTTGTTGTTTCACCTGCCTCATTCTATTGCCATATGATGATGATGTTTTTATTTCAGCCTCGTGTTGTTGATGTTGATGTTGTATTAGCCTCGTGTTGTTGTTGATGATGTTTTATCAACCTCGTTCTGTTGTTGTTGATGATGTATCGGTCTTGTATTGATTGATGATGTTGTATTAGTGTTATACTAATTGATGTTGATGCAGATAATGACGATGATGCTACTCCATCTCCATGCTATGAAAGATGATGTTGTTGATGATGAGAAATTTTTTTGATGATTTATAGATATGCCAGTCAATGTTCCAAATGTTGATGATGATGTTTCCCTCTCCTTCTCCTGACGATGTTGTGTTGGGTTATGTCAGCATAATACCCTTCTTGTTAAGGGGGAGTGTTGAAATATTGTATCTGTGAAGAATGTTCTAATTATAATTGAGTTATTTTCTTATAGATAAAATACCCTTTTGTGGATTGATCATGTCGGTCTTTGTATAAGACCAAATCCCATTTTGTGGATTGGTCAAACCATAGTTATATGGTGTTGATTGTAAAGTCGGTCCCTAGGTATAATTAAAGTAGTTTTAACCACTAGTTGAAGAAGTTGGCCCAACTTGGTGAAGAGACACAACCATAACGCCTCCCAACTAGTATAAATAAGTTAGGATGGTGCCTCACTTACTCACTCACTCAGTCACTCATCTAGTGCACATATTTTGGAGGTAGTTGCAGTTGCAAGAAGGATGAGAGAGAGGTGCATGCTCAGTGTTGGATTATCTTTAGTGTTTTGATCTTTATCTTGGCATTTATTGGCAATCTATATTAAGAAAGTTTTTGATGGGTTTTCTCCCCCATGAAAGTTTCCTAGAATAAAATGTTGTGTATCTTGTGATTATGTTTCTCTCAATGATCCTATTTGTGCTATTATCTTTGAAAAGTATTAAAACTTAACATAAAGGATCAACGGGAGGAGTCTACTAGTGAAATCGATGTTGTGAATATCAACATAACACAAGAAATTTTATGTCAACTAGAGATATTATCTCATGAACATTACAAGACATTATCTTATGTTTTAAGACTTATGAAACTTGGCATTTAATGCAATTGTATGCATTTATTTGTATACAAACATATTTTCTATTATATTTTTCAGATATTATCCACGTAATTGTTATGGTTTTGTTTTTTTAGTTATTTTATACTTCTCATAGCTAAGTACTTAGTTATTTTCTTATGTTTAATAGAGTTGCAATGGGTGATATTTTCCTTATACTTTTCAAGATTTTATTTTTACACTTATTTTGTACTTCTTATAGTTGACTACTTAGATTTTATTTATTTATTGTTGATAAAGTAACCGTGGGAGTTTCTTTCACATTCCCTCTATGTATTTATGCTGGATATATTGAATCCCATTCACCTACTCAAATTTTTCAATGACTAGCATTGAAAAACAAGGTTCTCACCTGGGAGATATTGTAGAGGTGAAATAAATAGGGTCCTAAGATTTGAATTTTATGAAAAAAAAGATGAAGGGAATATTTTTCACTTGTTGATTAAATTTTCCTTTGCTCAAGAAATTTGGAAGGAGTCTAAGTAGCTCATAGGTATCTCAAATGTTTGGAAAGAGGAGTTCATGGAGGAATGTTTAAGCTAGTGGTATAATAAAAAAGAGTTAAAATATCTTAAAGATTTACCATGCCTTATCATTTGTGGAATCTAGTTGGTGAGGAACTCGCAAATATTTTGAAGACAAAATATTTCCTCGTGTTCAAGTGTTTTGTCAAGTCATATCTATGGTTTCAAGAGTTAGAATGTCTAGAAAGCTTGATAAGTCTTGATAGGAATTATAACACTTGAAACCATAGATTTGATAGACATTCTAATAGTTTACAAAGTTCTCCTCGTATTTTGGAAGAATTGTCAATTGACATGTCTCAAGATTGGGGTGTTTTAATGGAGCTAGGTAAGTTCCCCCTAAATTTAGTAGTGTTGGAGGAATATTGTTTCTTTCTAGCTCTCATTTTGTCATTTTTAAGGGTGATATGGGGTAGGTTCAAACAATTATGTAAAGTTTATGGTCCTAAAATTATTACTCAAATGTGCCCAAGATAAAATTGTATCTCAAGTTCAATTTTTTGGTGACTAATCCTTCATCATCAACTGGATGAAGGAAAGTGCCCATTTGCATGACATCCTTCTTAGTTATTTATGAGAACAACTTCACATGATAGTTGAATCCTTTGAAAAAATATATTTTAATCATATCTATAGGGAGATGAATGAGGTATGACTTGTATCCAAGGATGGGAAATGGTTTGAAAAGGAGTTTGTGGTTGTGGATGATATTATAGATGATGGTTCTCATTTTGCCAATTTTAAGGCTAGCTTCGAGGTAGGTTCAAACAATTATAAAAAATTTATGACACTAACATTATTACTCAAATGTGCTTGAGATATGATTGTTTTGCAAGTTCATTTTTTTGGTGACTCATCCTCTATCATCAACTATATGAAGGGAAGTGTCCATTTAGATAACATCCTTCTTAGGCCTTTAGGAGAATAACTTCAAGTGATAGTAGCATCGTTTGAAACATCTTTTTTACTTATATCTATAGTGTAGTGTAGCTAGGGGAAATAATATGGGGTACCTAGGGAGGTACCCAAAGGGAATAAAAGTAGATAAGTATCGTTATGTATAAATGCCACTTTTAATAAACAATGCCTAGTGTGAATGCAATAAATGTAAGAGGACTTACTAGAAGGTTCTGATTTTAGAAGCTTCATCCTCTAGAATGTTCTTAGGTGGTCGGTATAACTATGTAAAGGGGTTAAAGCAATGTAATGGGAAATTTGTGAATTATTGTATTTGGATCATGTACTAGCTCAATAGGAGGTTTCCCCCTCCAAGAGGCAAGTGAACAGTAGTGGATCCCTTCAGTAATATGATCTATTATATGGTGTTACCCTACCCTAAGGGTTTTCATAATAATAAAGTGTGGGTTTTCTATATTGTTCTCTAGATATTGTGTGTTGATTGTGTTTGTGGGTCTTTGGAACTTAACAAGTGGTATCATAACACTTTATTCAACCACAAAAAAAGGGAATTTTTTTTCTATTTTGTAGGCTTTTTGAAGAGGAAAAAGAGGGTCGCGACACTACAAATAATTCTTGTAGTTTTCTATACAAATATTTCTGAAAATGGTTGTATATCGGAGTTCCTCTAAAAAAACAACCAGTTTCAAAAAAAAAATGTCTGAAACAGAGTCCATGAAGTAAATATATCAACATTTTAAAATATGAAAAAATTTCGGGGTTTTTCCGCGGATGACCATGCGATTTTACTGTTTTTTGTAGCATTGGTGTTGAATTTTCCCAAAAAAAGTACAGATCTAAGTTCCTCTTGAAAAAAAATCCCATTTCAAAAAAACAATCATCTGAATCGAAGCTCTGGAAGAGAAAATATTATTGGTTTAAAATTAACCATTTTTACGGTTTTTCGTGACAATGATAGGACTATAGAGGTCATAACTTTTGACAAGGTGCACAAATTAATACTAGATCAATGTCATTGGATAGATGATTTCAAGATATTTATTTTGGTATATTATATATGGTGTTTCCATTGGATATTGACTCTCAACTCCTTATGGAACTTCTACGAAGGGTTGAATCCCTCCAAGACAATATGTAGGACCATCTGCAAGGCATCATAGATGGTCTACACAACCTCAAGGATAGCTCTCGAAATATTGAAGGGTCCTTAGCTACAATACATGAGGGATATATTATGGTGGACATCAGGGACGAATATGATTAAGAAGTATATGCTTGGTATGATTTTGAGGTGGATTGTGATGCTTCGTATATGGATAGTTGTCATTTCTCGGATGACAACCATTTTCATCTTCTATTCGATGACTCTGCTCCACCTTATGTGGAGAACATCTTGGAGAGTAGACAATATCATTCTATACATACTCTTGTTCGGTTCGCATATTCTCGAGTACTAATGGGTGATTTTACTCTTCTTCAGTTCTCTTATTCTCTAGTACTAATGGGTGATTTTTTGGCTGGCTCTACAAATTTGGATCCACATGAACAATGTATGCATTTGGAGAACCATTTTTAGCTTCCTATTGAGTCTTAGTATCTTCATAGGAGATTTCATATGAGCACTTGGACATGGGACCTTGGTTTTCAATGGAGCTTGGACTATTTCAACATGGTGGCTAGCACTTCTACTTGGGACCCTGGTTCTCCAACCTATTTTAGCATTATGGTCCAAAATTATCCATGGGACCCTGGTATATGGTTGTACACCCTCATAACAAGCGTTGAGGACAATGCTTCCATAAGGGGGATGGAATGTAGTGTAGTTAGGGGGGGAAATATGCGGTACCTAGAAAGGTACCCAATGGGAATAATAGTACATAATTATTGTTATATATAAAGGTCACTTTTAATGAATAAGGCCTAGTGTGAATGCAATAAATTTGAGAGGACTTACTAGAAGGTTCTGCTTCTAGAAGGTTCGTCCTCTATAATGTTCTTAGGTGGTTGGTAGCACTATATAAAGGAGTTAAAACAATGTAAGGAATAAGTTGTGAAGTATTGTATTTGGAGCATGTAGTTCATTATGAGGTTTCCCCCTAAAAATGGCAAGTGAAAATGAGTGGATCCCTTCAGTAATAGAATCTATTATATGTCATTTCCCTATCCTAAGGTTTTTCATAATAATAAAGTGTGGGTTTTCTATATTATTCGTTGGATCTTGTGTGTTGGTTGTGTTTGTAGGTATTTGGAACTTAACATATAGGGAGATGAATGAGGTAGCTAACTCATTATTCAAGGAGGGGTAATAGTTTGCAAAGGAGTTTGTGGTTATGGATGGTGTCATTATCTCTTCTATGACCAATTTTTAATCAAATAGTTTGTCTCTTTTGTTTTATTTATTTTCTTGATAAGGTATTTTTCTTTTATATTTCTAGTTGGATGTAATTTTTTCAAGAGTGTTAAAGGGGAACTTTTCTACCCTTACCATGATGTAAAAGAATATTGCAGTCTAGGTATATCAGTGGGTTTCTTTTTTATAGCGGTCTAAGATTTTAGTTTGGGAAATATTTAGGATAAAAGGGAACTAGTTCTTACTAGTCTTAGTTTTCGAGTCCAAAAGTGTGATACCATATGAAAAATGTACTTTCCATTCTCTCTTTGAATAGAAATTGTGATTTTTTTTCTTGGAATACACACACACACTCAACAATAAACACATTCCTTATTTCCAATGTGTTGCTCAAAGTACATCCATATTTGGCAGTTTCAAGTCACATTCTAATATTAAACCTAAGAGACAAATTCTTGGGCCTGGGGTTATTTTGATGGAGCATGTCAAGGTAACACTCCTCGCTATGGGGAAGGGGGGACATCTATATGAGTGGTTTTCATTTTTTGTACGTTCGAGGTAGGATTGAGAGGGGCAGCTAACAATTATGTTGAGACTATTTCTTTGAAATTTCTATTACACCTTTCTACTAATAAAGGGGCTTCTAATCTTCAATTTTTTTTATTCCATGGTGGTTATTAATTGGATGACTGAGATATTAAGGATGGAAAATTTATTCTTGAGTCCTATGTTTAGGGAAAATTTTAAGGACCCATACATATCTTAAAGTGTAGAAATCTTAGTGAATCATACTAATTCTTAAAATACCAACTATAAAATGTTTGGCGACATTTTTGTAAAAAAATTTAAATCTCTAAGAATTTTAAATGGTTCATAAAAAAATTGGTGATCTTTTAGGTAAAAAAATTATCCTATGAAAATTTAAGAAAACGTTTTTGGAAAAAAAAAATGGAAATTTGCAAATCTTTTTTGGAAATATGGAAAATTAGCTCAATGGTGAAATTTAACCCCTAACATTTCCCCTACCGATATTTGAGGAGGTTATGAGAATGAAATCAATTTTTAACTCAATTTAGTTTACGCAATTCTATAGAGAGCTCAATTATAAACCATGTGCTCTCCCCTAAGATGGTTTACACTTTGATGTTAGTGTTTGTTCTGTGATGGAATCCAAGGATGACCGAGTTTCTAAATACACTTTTTCAGTCTTGGATTGAACATTATATATGTTCTTCATATACATAGATGGTGCACCTTTTATATGATCTCTTTTTTGAGCTCGCATCTCTTTTTCAAGGTATGGTCTGTGAACTATATCTTTAATTCCTATATGGAACCTTTTCTAAATTAATATATTCTAAAATAGGAAGTTCAAACTAACGTGCCTAGTCACTAGACGTTCAATTGAGGGTCACCACTCATTGAAATCGTCGTGGGATAAGGGGCACTAACAACACCCCCTTTCTTCGGGTCAAATTGGCTCCAAATCTGGTAGGAACTATACCAAAAGTCAAAGTTCTACTCCTGTAATAGGAACTTCTCCCATGGAACTTTTTCTTTTGGGGGTTTTGGCCAATTTTAAGACAACCGAGATCGTCGGTTTAAAAAAAAAAAAAAAGATCCAGAAATGTGGAATTTTGACTCGCCAAAAAAATGGAGTTCACCTAAATCAGAGGTCACCATAGAAATCACTCATGCTCTCTTGTTTTTAGAATTGGAAATAATGAAAAATAAGAACATTTTTTTAATAAAAAAATAATATTTATTATGGAAGAAGGGTTTTTGTGCAGTATTTGGTTTCATGTGTGGGATTCATTTTAGTTGTTATTTAAAAGCACATGCTTTCGTTGTTACAACTTCAATGATGACACTAAGTGATATCGAAATTCTTGTGGATACTATCTAAGTTGAAATTGTTTTTTGGGTCATGGAATAAGGCTTACAATTGTTTTTGAATGGCTAAGGGCTCGTTTTCCTCAGATGTAAGGAAACACATTAACAACCCAAAACCCAGAGGCATCAAGTAGGAGAGAAAGTGTGCCCTCTTACATATCATCAACATGTCATTTCAGATCACATGGTTTTCTTTGAATAATAGTGATGAGTCATCTTGCATTTACAAAAAGTAACCAATAGAAACTATCCTCACTATTAATTAATAACTAAATTATCATCAATTTTACCATTTTAAAAATAAAATAATTTATTTTTTTGCATTCCACCCTCGCTAACATTGATGTGAAGAAACTTAAGTACATTCTATGCTTAACAATATCAATCGTGTTTATATTTAACACTCATGCAACCAAAACTACCACGCATTTGGTGAATTGTTTTTTGAATCCCTCAACTTTTCTTAAGAGATTAATGTTTGCCCCAACTTCTTAAGATTAGTCCCCACCATTAGAATAAGTAATACTAGAACATTGGTATTGGTATTGGTATTGACTTTATTTTATTTTACTTTAAATAATCAAGAATGAAAAAATAATTGGATCGGATTATATCTCAAATTTGACATTCGATTTTGTATATAAAAAAAAATTGTGACTTTTTAATTTCATTTTTTTTTTTTTTTTAATTTGAAGTTTAAATTTTAATGTTACATGTGAAAACTACCAACCAATTGAAATAATAGCTTAAAATTTTGTTTTATTTTCATTATGTAAAGAAAAATAAGGGGAGCAACTAAATATGAATGAACAAAGTACTATTGATTCCCAAACAACAACAAAGTGAGATTTGTTATGAGGGAGGACCTTCGGTTCTTATTAATCGCATAACTTTGGAAGATAATCATTACATTTTAGAATTCCAAAAAAAACACCTTCCAAAAATCTAAAAAATCTCATTAATTAGCCCAAATATATCAATTTGAGTACATTCAACATGTGTTTAGGGGAATAAATCTGAATATACTATTAAGACTATAATTTTGTATCGATTACCACCAAAACTTGTGGAGAGAATATAAAAGCATAATCTAGACTACTATAAAAGGATTTTGTAATATGTTTTATAAGGTCATCCAAACTCATAATAAGCTCCTATTCTCCCTGGAGGTAATATTCATTCAATGTAACAACTAATAATAATTTATTCCTTCATTTAGGGAAAGGATTGCAATGAGGCATGAATCGTTTGAACTTTTCATTTGGTTGCCTTAAACCTTTACATCGTGAACTGCAAATAATGACTTGATAATTTTACCTCAAATTATAGCTAAAGATATAGTGAATGACAAGATGGTGTGATAAGTAAATATTTCATTGTAAAACTCTGCGAAAACCCAATTAGAAGAATCAATACATAAGCACAAAATTCCGGAAAGAGTTTAATGACTGTGTAAAATAAATCATCTTAAAGTTGTGAATTATAAATATTTTAAATTTTATAAAAATAAATAAAAAATATATCATAAAGTTGTGAATTATAAATGTTTCAAATTTTATAAAAATAAATAAAAAATAAATCATTGTGAATTATAAATATTTCAAATATTATAAAAATAAATAAAAAATAAAATATTCTAATTTTCCTATATTTACAGAGCATAGCCCTGACTTTGATAGATTTTCAAGACAATATCAAACATTGTCTAAAGTATGATACTCCATAGTCCCTCTTATACTATATAATAGATATATATGTTACTGTGAAAGTATGGTTGACATAGTTACAAATGTTATTCGCTTGCTAGAGTGTCCCATGATATTCATCTTTTGAATTTTTAGTGGGGATGGAATGAATGGAATAGGAGGAATAAAATGATATTCATAGTGGATATGTTTTTGTGTAAATTTGGGTTTACTTATAATTTACAAAATAATTTTGATATTAGATTAGTATAACAGGGTATATATTAGCAGATAGCAATGTCATTCTTGAAAGATAAAATGATATGATATTTTTTTCTTTGAAATTTTTGTAATTTTATAGTCCTTATGACATCTAAATAATCACTCCTTTTAATATTACTATGTTGAATGGTGCATTTGGAGTACTTTTTAAATACAAAATCGACCATTTTAATAAAGAAACCATTGTAAGATTGATGTTACATTAAAATTGATGATATTCTTTAGATTAGAGTTTTTATTAGAATTGCATATTTATAAACCATCAAATTAGACTTATTTATTAATGTTTGAATTGTTGGAAAATTGGTTTTCATTGATGTCAACCCTAAAAGAATCCCATAAGCCCCTAGAGGTGATGGGTTCAATTGAAGGAGCCTCCAAAGTGGTCGCCTCATGGCATAGATTTAAGCATAGCCCTCATGGGAAGAAGATTTGAAGAAGCCTACAAAAAATCCCTAAATGTCAAAAAATGAAGCTTGGAAGTATGGTTAAGAAGCCACGAAAGTAAGGAAGGGAAGCCTTGGAAGCAAGGCTAAGTTACCCCTAAAGCTGGCCCCAATTGGAATAAGTATTAAATTTGTCCCTAAAAAGATAAAAATAAAATCGCAAGTGTAAAGTTGGCCCAAACTGAGATAAATATTAAAAATATTATTAAAGTGGTAAGGTTTAAGTCGACTCCATTTGAATTAATTATTTGGGTCAAGTCGACCCTAAAAAGAGGCTTACATCTAGTATAACTAAGGTGCCTACGAGCTCATTTGAAACATCAACTCAAGTGATTTTTACCTGAGGTAACCAAGGATATCTAAGTCCAATTTCTGAGGCAACAAGGTTGAATTTTTGAAGGTCTATTCAAGGCAAATTTCAGGAGTCTTTGGCAAGTATTTAAGGTATGTTTAGATGTAGATTTCATGTGTATAAGGTGTGTTATTCTAATCTATTTTTTAAGAATTATTGAGGTATGTTCCATATCTGTTCTGAGGCCTATTTCTGAATCAATTTAGGTCTGTTCTGAGGCCTATTTCTAAAGAAAGTGAAAGTATGTTCTGAGGCCTATTTCTAAAGCAAACTAAATCCTATTCTGAGGCCTATTTCTGAGGCAAGTGAAATCATGTTTTGAGGTCAGTTTGAGGTTGTTCTAGAGCAAGCTATTAAGCGAGTTTTTCTGAGGTGTTTAGGCCAAATTTGAAGCCTAGTTTTGAGTGAATTTCAAAGGAGTTTATGAGGTATAGAGGGGTCGAATCTGGGTTTGTTTTGAGCATGGAGTAAGGTTGAATTTTAGGCCTATTGTAGCCATGTTCCCCACCAGAATTTTGTGCTTGTTCAAAGAAGCCTTTCATGTGAATCTCAGGCTTGGATTCCAAGTCTATTGTGTGCAAATCTGTTAGAATAGTTTGAGAAAAGATTGCAGCAAGGTTTGGATATTTTGGATAGTTACAGAAGCAATCATATAACTCAGTAGAGGAGCATATTGAAGATCTTGTTCCAACTATGGTTCAGTTTTGGCAATAGGAGGTAAGAAGGAAACATATGAAGGCTACAGATGCTAAGAAGGAAACATATGCTAAGAAGGTGATCTAGCGAAGGTAAGAAGGAAACATATGAAGGCTACAGATCAAGGGTGATACAGTCTACCTTTTGCAGCTGACAAGGTAAGGGATTCACCTTGCAAAGTGTTATTAGGGATGTACTCTGGTACTCTTTTATAAATCTGTTTTTTTAGAACAATTTTTGAAACAAGAGTGGTTGGGTGGTGCACAAGAAGATTGGCGTCTTCGGTTTATAGGTTGGTGCCTAAAAAGTGTGAGTTTGTGTTGACAAGGGGGTTGGATCCTGAAAAATATGAGTTGGTGCTCACAAGGGGGTTGGTTCCTACTTCTAGTTGGTGCTAGAAAATTCAGGGGGTTGGTGTTTCCTTTTAGTTGGTACTGGATAATATCGAAAGTTGGTGCTTCTAGTGGATGTAATCTGTATATATTAAAAAGTGTTCCGTTATTTTCTTCCATTTGGGTTTCCACGTAAAATCCTTGTGCACAATCTATTTGTGGTTGTGTGTTTCAATATATATCATGAATGCAACAATATCTTGAATGTAATTATAAGTATAAAAAATAATAAATTGTTTATAGTGATTCACCCCCTCTCACTATCCCAGAATATACCAACATAAATTTGATTTATTTTGAGATATATAGTGGTTTATCATTTATAAAGAAAATATCACAAGATTGACGTTAAATTAAAATTGATGATACTCATTAAATTAAAGTGCTTATTAAAATTTCATATTCATAAATCATCAAATTAGACTTATTTATTAAAATTTGAATTTGATTTGTTTTGAGACATGTAATGGTTTATCACTTCACTTCATTGTATTGAATAATCATATTAAGAGAAAAGAATGAAATATAACATTAAAAATAAATTGAAAGAATTTCATTTTTATTTTAAATTTAATAGAAAAATTGGAAATGTAATTTAAAAAATAAATATAACATTTAAAAAATAAATTAATATATATTTATATTTTTCTAAGTAAAAAAATTAAATAAATGTAAATTTAATAAATTTAGATTAAAATATACATGCACTACTGTAATAAGTTTGTTATACTTTTATAACAAAATGATTTAA
>JZKD02S1240354.1:98204-131025 GCA_000966675.3 Picea glauca
AATAAAGTAACTTTCATGCCTAAAAGGAGGGATGGAAGCAAATAGTGATATCTCTTAATATTGGAGTTAGAAGAAAAAGAATGTTATATTATAATAATTTTAAATTTTAATAAAAAATATATAATAAATTAAATTGTGAAAAAATTATACATATAAAGAAGCATGGGAAGAGTCATATATCTTAAAATTTGAGAAAAAAAAAAATGAGTAGTATACCATAATAAATATACCCTTCGAAAAATACAATGTATAAAAGTATGAAAAATACAATCTATAAAAGTATGATGTATTTTAAAACACCTATACCAGTGCTTTTGATGAAGCTAAATTTAAGGGGGTGTAAAAATTTAATCTAAAATTCTCTAGCTATCTAATAAAAATGAAAACATAATGATCTTTCAAAATCTCAAAATTTAAATATCTTATAATATATTGTATATTATGAAAATAAAAATAAAACAAAGACCATGAATGAGTTAACACTTTATAATGAGGCCCTTACTCTAAGCATATTAACTTAATAATAAAATTTTAGGATCTTCTTCCAGATTAAATATACCTTAAGACTTCCAAACCATTGTGTTCTTAACTTATTTGTTCTTTTAAATGGTAGGATCATATTGAAGAGAATGTTATAATGAAAGTAGGTCATAATTTTCAAACCTTTAGATTTTGTTTTTTTCCTTTCTTATGTTTTTTAATAATTTTTAAAGAGGTAATATTTGTTCATTTAGGGTTTTTTAAGTGGGTTAATATAGAATGTTATTTTAAAATGGTAAATATTTTTAGTATCGCATTAAAGAAGATGTTTTAAATTTGATAAGATATTATTATACATTCAATGAATACTCACTTTTCATGTTTTTTTAATAGGTTCATAGTAAAACAAACTAAAAATATATTAAAAAAGTGTTTACTAAAAGAAACATGTTTTTTTTTTTTCATGTATTTCTGGTTTATTTTACTATGGACATGCCAAAAGCATGTATAATGGGTACTTACTGGAGGAGGGAATTTAATTCACATCCAATGAGTGCCTACACTCGAAATTTGAGTAAATCTATAAGGAGATAAGTAAAAAATATAATAAAAAATAGTTTTTTTTCTTTCCATTTGAAAAAGCATAACTCCTATTTTTTTATTTTAATTATTATTTTATTGTTTTCCTTAGGAATCTCATTTTAGACATCAAAATTTCTTTAATGTGTGTGGGTTTGTTAAGGCCTCAACAAACCCCCAAGTCCAATGGCTTCGGCCCCCTCCTAAAATTTAAATCATATCTTTTGATTGTTTCGTCCATTAACCATGTTCTCTTGGCTTTTGATCACTGAGAATTTTTTGTTCTTTCTCAACTACCTATATTTTTGGTCCACCTCATGTTGTAGTCATATTAAGTATGAAAATAGTGTTGTTGAGTTTGTTTTCATCAAAAGTGGGTTCTTATTGTATTTGATTTGCACTTCTGGTTTTTTTTGGCTAACCCTAACTTATAAAAGTGTCATATATCATCACTTGGGTTGATTGTATCATCCACAAGGAATAAGCTAGATCAAAATTGTATTTTTAGAAAGAATTGACACTTCCACTAAGTACTCAACACCAAGTTTCTAAGACATCAATTGTTCATTTCATAGAAAAAAATATCTTAGTTCTTGATGGATCACCCCAAATTCAGTTGACATCTTCAAACCTTATATATCGCATATGTTAAAAGAGTTGTCATAACTAAATTTGGGTAAAGGAACGACAAGAATGGGGCTTGAACTTCTATTAAAAAAAATTGTGCATAAGTGTGGGTATTAATCAAATTGATTTTTTTACCTCTAATGTAGACTTAGTATAGGTTTTGTAGTATTACAAACCCAACGCAACTAATAGAATCTGAATATGAGGTCTAGAAGTAAAAAAATGCACACTGGGGATTTCCCTTCAAACGAGCCTCGTCACTTATGAAAATTGTTGAAATGATATCAATGGGGTTGCATGACAACTCATCAAAAATCCTCACTTATCCTTTCTACATTGCAAAAGATAACATCTCAATCAAACATCATGTATGCAAATTACAAGTTTCTAAGCCAAATTCGATTAGGTTACACCAATGCCCAAGTAAATTCTCCCCCCTCTTCAAAATAAGTGCATAATCCAAAGTCTTGTGAGGGGAAAATTTAAAATTTTCATGAAAAGGCACAAGGTGAAGGTACATTGAAACAACGTTTCAAAGTGTATCACACCAAAATGTTGTTTCATGCAATAGATGTAAAGAAAGGTCCAAACACATGTCATACCACCCAAAAAAATTGTGTAAGTGTGATACAAGGGTTTTCAAAGAATATATTAAAAAAATGTAAATAAGTTCAATACACAAACGATCATATTAAGACAAAAGTGCACATTCATCCCCGGGTGGTGAGGTGTGCATAAAACAAAGGGTTTGGCGAGCACGAATAAGACAAAAGACAGAGTGTGCATGGGAAACATGTGAGAAAAAACATTGTAAAGTGTGCATGGCGTGGCATATTAGGACTTGAAAAGGACACATACCATGTTGCACCTAGACTTATTTGTGATGTGGTATGCTCAAAGGTGGGTCTCAAAACATGTATCACACTTAAACCTTATTTTGGTGTGAAAAACTCAAAACAACATGTTGCACCTAGACTTATTTGTGGTGTGGTACGCTCAAAGGTGGGTCTCAAAACATGTATCACATTTAAACCTTATTTTGGTGTGAAAAACTCAAAACAAGTTTTAACCCAAAGTTTATGGAGTGAATTAGACAAGTGATGTGGTACGCTAAAAGGTGAGTCTCAAAACATGTATCACACTTAAACCTTATTTTGGTGTGAAAAACTCAAAACAAATTTTAACCCAACGTCTATGGAGTGAATAAGACAACGTGTGGTGAGGTGTGAATAAAACTCAAGGTTTTTAATGCAAACACAAAAGTGTTACCAAATTTCCCACCAAAATAATTTTCAATTTGTTACCAAATATCACACATAAAACAAGTTTCAGTGCAATATGGTATGTCACACATAAAATAAGTTTCAATGCGATGTGGTATGTCGCACCTAAAACAAGTTCCAGTGCGATACACATGAGGCACTGTGAAGAAGACAAGTTTTTTGGGTTCACATACTTCTAAGTTTTTAGGGGAGCGCACAAAAACAAGTTTTAAAAAGGAGTACACATAAGAAAAAATTCTATGAAGTGTACATTAGAAAACAAGCTCAAAAAGGGTGTATAAGACAAAGGGTTATGCATAAGATAAAGTTTGCACATGTGAAAGTTTCTTTTAAGTGTACGAATCATTCCAAGAAACTTTATGCTAAGAATAGAACAAAAATTTACAAAGGGATACGTTAAGCTAAGGTTTATGGTACACATCATCCTAAAGTTTTGAAGGATGTGATAGATCGTTCCAATGTTCAAGAAAGTGTGACATGAGGTACATCGCTCCCAATGAAGGCCACAACACAGTTGAACCTGCTCCAAGAATTGAAACTGGGGATCTTGAAGTTGCAACAAAGTGTTTCGTGGATGTTTTTTAATCTTGGCACAAGGTCTAAAGATGAGTAGGTGCAACTTCATTTATCGATTATTTTTTTCACCTCAGTTAGACCAGATTCAAGTAGAGAGTTACAACCTAACACAATGTTTCCATGCCTTCCAAAATGAGATTTCAAGGTTATTGATCTATTTACATTGGTTGCATTTTTTGTCTAGGAATAATGTTATATATTATTGTAATAGAGTAGTTGTTCATACTTAGGTTGGTACATACAAAGGAATAACAGAACATTGTAATAAATCTATTGAATCACATCTAACACCTCTGAAAGAAATTTTTACACATGAAAGGAAATATGGAAATCAACTAATATTTTGCAAAGGGGAATAGAGATCCCATTGGATCGATGATGCCACAATATCATAAGCCTTCAATCTTGTTAGCACCAAGGTTTTGGCAAGACCACGCACATCCCACAAGTTCTGCACAACACATGCACCACAAGTTTTGTACCACTCAACACCAAGATTTAGTGACCGATGACCTATTTTCTACTGCTCCTACACCAACTAGTTTTTTACTACATGCACCACCAATTTTGTATTGCGCATAAGGACTTGTAAATATAACATGCATATCAAATCTTCAAAGATCTGTGTAATGATTGTAACCATATTTGTAACTGACCGATTGGTTGTGGTCGAGGTTGTTAGTGAGATGGAATTGTTTTTATGTTTTCCATGCTTTTGTAGAGATATAAGAAATGCACGTGAACATGCAAGGGTTCACTTGTTGTTCAATGGTTGGTTGTTCAATGTAATGGTAGAGATATAAGTGGAATATGAGAGAGAAATTAGATCAAGACCTGATTTGGGTCTATGGTTTAAGCTCAACGAGTCTTGGTGTAGGCTACGACCCTCCATGTATCTTGATGTTTATTTCTGATTAATGAATGATGGCATGAGGCTCGAGTTGATAGTCCCTATTGTTAACACATAGATTGTGTGGGTCAAAAAATTCACCTTGGTTTTGTTTTTCGAATCATAAGGTTTACAAGACATAGGTTTTGAGTCTTTAAGTTGTAATCATAAAGTTAGATTTGGTTTCAAAATGAATAAGGTTATGTCTAGCCTTGGTCTCAAGTTTGAGCTATGTGATTGTTGTCATGACAAGGTAAGAATCCCCATGAGTGATACCTTTGATTTTTTACATCATTTCCTTGACATGTCATACATCCAGGTTGTACTCAAAGTCTCCCCTTTGTCACTATCAATCCATTCAAGTGTCAAGTCAAAATGGTTTGATGTGTTGCCAACTCACTAAGAGAGTTCGCAGTGTACTCTAAGTACTTCATGATTTCAATTTGTTATCATTGAAATTATAGGATCATGTCAAGGAATATTTATGGTTTTCAGAGCCTACAATTTAACCACTTCTCCAGGGATTATGTCATACCATCAACTAACATCTTCCTGAAAGTGTGCAAGCTATGTTTGAACTTGCGCTGTGAACTGGTTAAGGAGGAGCATTGTAGGTTAGATAGCTTGCAAGCACACATGTTCAAATTTGATGGCATCTACATCAAGCCTAGGTTTACTAGGTAATCCATGAGGTTTTTCAAGTTGTTTTAAAGACTGAAAGAAGGGTTTTGGTTGACTTGTCTATTGGCATTGCGAACTGGCACTGCAAACTAACGTTGCAAATTCATTTCCTGTAGTAGTTTCTTCTAAATATTTGATCATAAATCCAAAACGGTGATGTGGGTGTTTCTGAAATTTTGTTTGGAGGGGCATGGTAATGGTATTGACCTGCTGACCAAAATTTAGCCTAACCCAGTTTGGCATTTGAAAGATAAAATTAAAACACCTGTCCGCTGCAAATTGGTGCTGCAAAGTCTCTATTTTGCCTAGTTGTTGGATATTCACCTTGTTTGGAGGTTTCACCTGTCAAGGAAGGTTCAAATGGTCTCCTAGGAGTTAGTTGGACATGAGGGACATGTTTTCCATCTCTAGATCAAGCAGAATGACATGTTTCAAAAGGCATTTATCATAATAGACAAAACCCCCAAAAAATAGGAATTTGTTAGGTTTTTGTTGGAATCTTTTGTAACAAGACTCATAAATGGAGGAGGATCCTATGTAGCTCTTTGGTTTCGACCTCCTTAGGGTAGATAGAGATGATTCACTATATATGGAAGTGGATTTTGATAAGGAAAGGGTGGGAATGGAGTGAGAGAGACTTGTACTTTCTTTATATTGTCTATGTAGCATAGGGTACTTTCTATTGTATGTATTAGAACTAAGATCCTTTGAATAATGGAAATCAATTTTATTCCTTATCATCTTGTTACTATCTAATTTTGATTATAGTCCATGGAATGATTCATTTGACTGAATTGTAGCTTTGCTGCAATAGAATATATGTTGTGATATTTTTGCAAATATATTGGAATTTTTCTCTTTGATTATGAGAAGTTCTTATTTCATAGAGTTCTTCCTTATATGTGTCATACTACCTGATGTAGATGATAGGAATATTACATTTTTCTTATTAAGTCTTCCACCTACTCATCTTATTTCCTAAAACCCTGATCAAAGTTATTCAAAGCCTTATTTGCTAGTGCATATTGTATGAAGTAAGTTGTGATTGACATTCTTTTCTAAGTTTTCCATCCATTTTCCATTTATAATAAACTTTTATCTTCCATAGTTTGATGAGTATTGGGCTTACATTTATAGTAGTCTAAGTGTAACTCTCAGTGCTAACACCTATCATGTACCATGTTATGAATGAATGTATGTTATGTATGTTAGCAAGTGTGTTACTTATATGACTGTTGATATGAATGAATAGAATCTACTGCGTAGCTCTTAGTCAAATGTTTCATGTTTGTACTATTCATTCATGCAATGCACACACATTCAGTCTATGTGATTTTCATAGGATGTCGGGTGAGATCTTATTCATCCCTTGAATATTGAATATGCTAATGCTAATGGGGTATTTGTTGGTAAAGTCTTTTGAACCCCAGGTATAAAACCCTGAGCCAACAATTGGCTACATTTTCAATACCTAAAGATTTTGTGCTACACGGTGGAGTAAGGATGTGACATGGAATCCTTCAAGAAAAGAGATAGAAGAATGCATCTCTGAGAAGGAGGATGATTTCACTTGATGAGAGACCAGAAATATTCAAATCAAACAATGGAAAAAAGGTACATATATTCATTTATGCAAGAAATTTTCTTTGTTGAGTTTCCTCTTTTATTGCATGAATGAGTAAATAGACATATGGTGATATATAAATTGTCATGGATATTCCATTGGAACCATTTGTCACAACATAATTGATAAATAAAACTGAAATCTACACTATGAAGGTTAAATTCCTTTAGATTCGAGAATATTTAGTTATTGACTTTCTTCTTATGCATGAAATAGATAAAATGCGGAAAATAGAGAAAAGTAAAGTACAATCACACACCATCCAAAAGATAACACAAAGATTTTATCTAGGAAACCTTTACGGGAGAAAACCCAACTAGGAGATGAGGTTGCTCTGCTCTCTTTTCTTTGTTATGGAAATAATGCACATACAAAGGAGAAGACACTGTCTATGGAGTTACCTAAGACATATATCCTATTATGTTGCTAAAAAAAATCAACCCCCTATGTTATGATCTCTAATTTCCCACCCCCAATTGTTCTTCTCTAATATGGAACAAAATACAATAACATAGAATGGAACCGCTTCTCCTCCTAATGGCTCAGTATTTAACATAGTCTGATAACCATATAGGGATGGGTTTTGACTTCCTCAACCCTCAATTGTGGTAGGATTTTGAACCTTATAGAATCTTCTTGAAATTACGCACATGGATATCCCCATATGCATGAGTAATGGGGGTTGACAAGGCATCCTCTCGTACAATGGTGGTCAAAACAATAGGTCAACTTACGCAAGGAAAACATTTTTCATATGAACTCTTATTGACACACAGTCTACACAATTGGAAAGGTATCAAAGTGTAGAAAACCTTCAAGGGGGTGTATGCATGATTTGGACATCAGAACCACAAAACAATTTGTTTAATTCCTCAAAATGGCTTTGGAAGGTTTTGGAACCCAATTTTCCAAACTGAAACCTACCACTAAAATGACCTTGCAAGTTGATTACTCCAATTTGTTCCACTCTAAAAGCATCGAGATAGATGAAAAATAATATAATGATCCAATATGGATCATACCTCCCCATTTAGGAAGGCTTTTGGTCCCCAAAATCTTTCTCGAATGAGGTGAGGAAATGTTTCCTCTACCTTCTCCCTAGAGTACCACTTTTCTTTTCCTGGAAGTTTTCCTTTCAACCCAATATGCTAAAGGTCATGTTGGCATTGTATTGTAGTTTTGGACCACTTATATAAAATTGTGTCTGCAAATTCTGCTTGAGCATTTGGTGCTAAGTCCTCTATGGAAGATATGACTTGCTCCTCCTCCTAATTCGACATGGAAGGTGTTATCACCATAACAAATTTCAGATAAGATCTGAGTCTCGGGAATTTAGCAAGCGCTACATCGTCACGGAAGCCTGATAGTTTGGAGAATTGATGATTTATAGGACTAGGACATATCTGACGGTGTATGGACAAATATAGCAGAGGCGCAAAAGGCGTAAATCGATAGACTGTCGATTGTAAATCAGCCCAAATCAACGGCCGGTGGCCATATCGGGCAGTGAACTTGCACGAGACTTAATCATATAAGGGAGGACTGGGGAAAACCATTATGGTTTTAAAATGTACGCGCGATGCCTCCAGAGATACATCAGAGTGAAAGGTGGTTTACCTGAAACCACATTTGCCAAAGCCCCGATGTCACATGTTCCAATATGTCAAATCAACCAATCGTGGGGCGAGCAACGGCTGGTCAGAATCACCCCGTTTCACTCGTTCGATACTTCACAACCGTATGATGTCAGGTGAATGCCGCCATATAACGAACTCGAAAGATAATCATTTGAAATGGATTGGCCAAGCGTGGTGAACCAACGTACCTGTAAGAGAATATGTCAGTGATTCATGATGGGAACTCTATAACTACCGATTCTCAAGTATGGAGACATCATCTCATCCATAAACGAAGTAATCTCAAATTTGCTCGACTCTCTAATTTCTATAGGAACATTTCAGTGTCCACGAAATTGGGATACATGGACAAAGCTATATCCAGTGAAACTGGTCATTCAGGAAACATGACAGATTTACTTACAAGTAAGAAGGAAAGGGTAATTGCACGTATATTAGTGACTAAATTCCACACAAAACCTGCTACATACTTAGGATTGGAAGTAAGGCTAAATCCCATTATGAGGGATCTAGTCATCAACAGGCGAGCTGTAAAAAAGAAACAGAGAAAACGACAGAAGAAAGAAACCATAGATGAAACGACTAAAAGTGTTGGAGAGAATCAACTGACCTGGTTGGGTACTCTAAATGAGGAGATCGCTAAGCTAAAATAAATTCCTAGGTGGAGACAAGTACATGCCAACAAGTTTTGGACAGATGGCACCTAGATATGATGAACATGTTCCTAACAGTCCCTCTAAAATAGGGTAATGGTTAATCATTCCTCCTTTGTAACTTATCTCTAAATCTTAGAATGATGAGAAGTCTGAACGTTTTGTATTCCATGAAGAAACCTTCTCTCTATATATATATTATCTCGAGGATATAGAAGGCATGGAGAAAAGAGGAGCCTGCCCTCTGTGTAGGAATTGTTTTTGTAAATATGGGGGCTAGAATGAATATATAAATGCAGAAGCAGATTTTGGATTATTTATGAAAAGATTCTAACTGACAGTGATATGAGTCTTGTTTTCCTCTCATAGTATTTATTTTTTGTAAGCATACATTTCATTTACACTTCTTTCTATCTAAATTGGAGATTTAGACACCCATAATTCATTATTTGATGCTCTTGGCTTAGCAACTTAGACTATGTTTCTTTCTTCTTAACTTATTCAGAATTCATCTCCTTAATGCTCTGATGTAGTTATATGTTTCTTTTTCCTCTGATGTCATGCGAAATTTTCAGATATAAACTCAGACTTGCTGCCTGATTTAGCCTTTTCCTCTGAATAGTTCTCATGTTTGATAATGTACTCTATTTATTCCAGACCCCATAGACCAAATGTTATCTTCATTTCTCCAGTTATTTTATTAAAAAACCCCAACACAAACCAAATCTAGCCACCGATTTCCAAAGAAACATTAAGTGACACGAGAGATCCCTCTCTAAGTTGAGTAGGCTAGTGCCTCAGCTCTAAATCTAGTTGAAATAGTTACCTCTATCATTTGTCTATTCAACGGGACAAAATTTACAGAGTGTTAACATTCTGGCGTCGTTGTCGGGGACAAATTTGAAAAATTTTCCCTGGGAAGAACGACATGGTTGAGTTCTAAGGTCCGAGAGAAATAGACTCTTAGGCACATATTGGTTGTATTCCTTCTCTGGCGACTCCATACATCAAAAGATAAGTTTGAAGGTGATTCCACTGGTAGAAGAATCCCGAAATTCAATTTTTCACTAGCGACTCCACTCTCAATGCAGAATCCAGCTTCCAAAACATTATGGGCGACTCTACTCAAGATTCAAATGCAATTCAAATACTCCACTGGAAGATGAGATGCCTTGACATAGGTATGAAGAGGCATCATGGAAGAAAACAGGTACTTAAAATGGGATCTCCTCCAAAGCATTTTACTATTTGTTATAAGTTACTTCTTTTCCTTCCTTGAGCATGCCAAACAAGTTTTTCTTTACCTGTTGCATTTGTATGACAATCATGAAAAACTTGCCATCATTTATCCTTCTCTTAAAGTTACACATGCATACCCCCACTGTATCACTGATTTCGATAAGATTTTTACAGCTGGGCCATGTGATGACCATGACCAAGTCGATAAACCTCATAAAGCCAAGGACGATGTATTTTCCCCTATTCTTAGTCCAACGTCCTCCAGAGCCCAACATAGATATAGATCCTTCAGGTTACCCCACATCCTTCATTATTTTCCTCCAAAACATTATGAGTGTCTGCTTATGTTTGATGGGGAACCTGATACCATCTCAGCTGAAAAGCACATCCAAGGGTTTGATCATTTTATAGATTTGTTTGAGATTGACCATGATGATTTCTGTATGAGGGAATTCTCCCAATCCTTGAAAGGAGACACCAAAGACTGGTTTAAACGTTTACATCCAGAGACAATTAGCTCATGCGAGGAATTGAGGGATGTCTTTTTAAAGTTTTGAGGCAGGAAGAAATATTTGGTACTACAACTTATAGATTTCTATGCCTTAAAAAAGAAGAACAATGAAACTATTTCTATATTCAATAGAAGGTTTTCCAATGTCTATTACAATTTGTCCAAAGGAATTCAACCCACTGAAGCTGCTTCCATGCTCCATTATGCAACCACTCTTCATCCAGATTTGTCTTTCCTCCTGATGGAAAGAAGACCTAAGTCCTTACAAAAAATGTTTAATGATGCTCAGGATATTCACCACAACATCTAAGAATGTAAACAGACCCAAAATGAGAAGTTAGATGCTAAAGAAAATAAAAGAGAATATGAACAGAAAATGGTTGATTGGAACCATAAACATATAATCGACCATGTAATAGGCCCTCTTGAATTTCCCAATACCAATGATGTTGCAAAAAATTATGTCCCATTTGTTGAAAGAGAAGGTGTTGATTTAGTTTCTGATCCATCCCATGATAAGCAAGGGGTTGATTATTTCATGTATTCATTTATAGATAATCAAGAGGATGAGTGTACAAATTAGTTTGTCGAAGAGAAAGTTGATGTTCCAAGTTTGTTCTTGTTAGATGACCTTGCATATGTTAGTGATCCGCCTATACATGACAAGTGTGAAGACCATCGTGATATTAAAGACTTTCTTTTTCAGCAGTACAGTGAGGAGCAAAATACTAGATCAACTGAAGAGAATTCTCTACCCTTGTTCTTTACTACATTCAAATTGTTGAAAGAGAATCCTCAGATTATTGTTGAGGAAAACAAATTTGTGCTGATGCAAAGTCACACCAAACCACCAAAACGGATTGACAATATATTGGAACGCTCTTCTCAGACGTTTGATGACCCTATTCTTTGTTTGGAGGAAGACCTTGTGAATTCACAAATACAGTTGTTGGTCAAAGACAAAGATGAAAGTGAGCATGTCCACAAACCCAAAGAGATGGGAAAATGTACCTATGATGATACTGAAAAAAATGAAGAAGGTTTCCTATTAGATAACAAAACATTTCCATTGTGTTTTTCCTTGTTCAAACTGTTGAAACAAAATAACGTTTCAAATCAAAAAAAATCCAAGCATGAAGTCGAAGGCAAAGAAAGCAACGGGCTTACAGATAAAAACTCTCTCCCCTTATTCTTTTATTCCTTTGAATGGTTAAGAGAAAATCATGAAATTTCAAAAAAAATAAGGACTTCTGACTATATTCACAGTAGCACCGTTTTATATGAAAAGGTTGTCATCATTAAAGAACACCAACTACACTCGCATGCATTGCATGATCATTACTTGGAAGGGTATTTCGATTCAGAATTCCAATCTGTGCTTAATCATCAAATTAAAGAAGAAGCTGATCAAGAAATTTTTATCAAAGTTCTTTTCCTATCTCCAAGAACTAATGTGGATGCTCAACAATATTACCAGTAAGACAAGGTATTTCAAGATTGCTTTTCTTCCCCTGAGAATGACGCATTGGTCCAATTTATAAACAACATAGACACAAAAAAATATTTTGAAAATACATCCACGAGGACTCTAGATTGTGAATTAATTCAAGATGTCAGTTTTTTGCATTTGCAAGAATATTATGAGCAATAACTTATTTCTATTAATTCATTTGAAAGTCAATATGGCAACCCTCAAACAAATTTTTAGAAGTTTAATGAAATCGAATCAGAATTGTTTAATGAACAAAAGGATATCCTTGATGCACATAATATGGCTGTCATATTTGAAGACTGTATGAATGTTTTTCTTGAGATGCATGGAGAAGTAGACAAACCCATTTTTGCCATTTCATTTGAATATGTTCTCAAGACAGAAGAAATAAAGCAAGAACAACAAACACTTACGAAAGAGTCCTGCATTTTTTGTTTTGCGCACCAAGAAGAAATGAGTTTTCATGGTTTTTAAGATCCAGTGGCCATCCTATTACAATCATCAGTTAAGGAGGAGTTTGTTTCATTCATAAACTCAGATTTTGAATTCAAATTTTGTTTTCATCTACCGTCTTGTACATTTGTCTGCCTTCTTAAGAAAGATGTAAGCGGAGAAAAATCAAGAAGCCAATTGCTTGATTGGTTGCATTGGCACTTTAGCATCACTTGATTGAGTGTTCAATTCAACATTTTTAGGGTAGGTAGGAATGTACGATTAAGCTTTCCATACAAGCATTCTTCAATTTGTATTTCCAGTATTATGTACAGTCAGTTTCAACAGTATATTCAGTATTCGGTACCCAGTTGAGAATGACATGCAGATTTTGGACTTCAGTAAACACTGGTGATATGGTAGGAGAAGGGTATACGCACATGTTTTGGGATCAAACTAGTGGATCAGTCATCGAGTATACAAGTTCTTTGCTACCTCACAGGGAGGATAGCATCCCCAGTTGGAGCCTATGTTATCACCATAACAATTTTTAGACAAGATTCGAGTCTCAGGAATTTAGAAAGCACTACATCATCGCGGGAGCATGATAGTTTCGAGAATTGATGATTTAGAGGACCAAGACATATCTGGCGGCGTATGGACAAATATAGCAGAGGCGCAAAAGGCATAACTCGACAGACCGTCGATTGTAAATCGGCCCAGGTCAACAATTGGTGGCCATATCGGGCGGTGAACTTGCACGTGACTTAATCATATAAGGGCAGATTGAGGAAAACCATTATGGTTTTAAAATGGACGCGCGACACCTCCAGAGATACATCAGAGCGAAATGAGGTTTCCCTGAAACCACTTTCTCCAAAGCCCTGATGTCACATGTTCCAATATGTCAAATCAACCAGTCGTGGGGCGGGTTACGGCTGGTTAGAATCACCTCATTTCACTCGTTCGGTAATTCACAACCTTATGATGTTAGGTGAACGCCGCCATATAAAAAACTTGAAATCTAATCATTTGAAATGGATTGTCCAAGCATGGTGAACCAACATACCTGTAAGAGAATCTGTTAGTGATTCATGATGGGAACTCTATAACTACCGATTCTAAAGTATGGAGACATCATCTCATCCATAAACGAAGTAATCTCAAATTTGCTCGACTCTCTAATTTCTGTAGGAACATTTCATTGTCCACGAAATTGGGATACATGGACAAAGCTATATCCAGTGAAGCTGGTCATTTAGGAAACATGGAAGATTTACTTACGAGTAAGAAGGAAAGGGTAATTGCACGTATATTAGCGACTAAATTCCACAAAGAACCTACTGCAAACTCAGGATTGGAATTCAGGCTAAATCCCATTATGAGGGATCTAGTCATCAACAGGTGAGTTGTAAAATAGAAATGTAGCAAATGACATAAGAAAGAAACCATAGATGAAACGAATGAAAGTGTTGGAGAGAATCAACCGACTCGGTTGGGTACTCTAAAGGAGGAGATCGCTAAGCTAAAATAAACTCCTAGGTGGAGACAAGTACATCCTAGCAAGTTTTGGACAGATGGCACCTAGATATGATGAACCTGTTCCTAACAATGCCTCTAAAATAGGGCAATGGTTATTCATTCCTCCTTTGTAACTTATCTCTAAATCTTAGAACGATGAGAAGTTTGAACGTTTTGTATTCCATGAAGAAACCTTCTTTCTATATATATTATCTCGAGGATATAGAAGGCATGTAGAAAAGAGGAGCCTGTCCTCTGTGTAGGAAATTTTTTTGTAAATTTGGGGGCTAGAATGAATATATAAATGCAGAGGTAAATTTTGGATTATTTATGAAAATATTCTAACTGACAGTTATATGAGTCTTGTTTTCCTCTCAAAGTATGTATTTCCTATAAGCATACATTTCATTTACACTTCTTTCTGTCTAAATTGGATATTTAGAGGCCCATAATTCATTATTTGATGCTCTTGGCTTAACAACTTAGACTATGTTTCTTTCTTCTTAACTTATTTAGAATTCATCTCCGTAATGCTCTGATGTAGTTATATGTTTCTTTTTACTCTGATGTCATGCAAAATTTTCAGATATAAACTCAGACTTGCTGCCTGATTTAGCCTTTTCCTCTGAATAGTTCTCATGTTTGATAATGTACTCTATTTATTCCAGACCCCATAGCCCAAATGTTATGTTCATTTCTCCAATTATTTTATTAAAAACCCCCATCACAAACCAAATCTAGTCACTGATTTCCAAAGAAACATCAAGTGACACATGACAGCCCTCTTTGAGTTGAGTAGGCTAGTGCCTCAGCTCTAAAGATGGTTGAAACAATTACCTTTTTCATTTATCTATTCAGCTGGACATAATTTACAGAGTGCTAACATTATGGCTCCGTTTCCGGGGATGAATTTGAAAATTTTTCCCTGGAAAGAATGACATGGTTGAGTTCTAAGGTTTGAGAGCAGCAGACTCTTAGGCACATATTGGTTGTATTCCTGCTCTGGAAACTCCATACATCAAAAAATCAGTTTGAAGGTGATTCCATTGGTAGAAGAATCCTTAAATTTGATTTTTCACTGGTGACTCCACTCTCAATGTAGAATCCAGCTTCCAAAACATTATGGGGGAATCTACTCAAGCTTCAAATGCAATTCAAAGACTCCACTGGAATATGAGATGCCTTGACATAGGTATGAAGAGGCATGATGGAAGAAAATAGGTACTTAAAATGGGATCTCCTCCAAATCATTCTACTATTTTTTATAAGTTACTTCTTTTCCTTCCTTGAGCATGCCAAACAAGTTTTTCCTTACCTGTTGCATTTGTATGACAATCATGAAAAAATTGTGATCATTTATCCTCCTCTTAAAGTTACACATGCATACCCCCACTATATCACTGATTTCGATAAGATTTTTACAGCTGGGCCATGTGATGACCATGACCAAGTCGATAAACCTCATAAAGCCAAGGACGATGTCTTTTCCCCTGTTCCTAGTTCAACATCCTCCAGAGCCCAACATAGATATAGACCCTTCAAGTTACCCTACATCCTTCATGATTTTCCTCCAAAACATTATGAGTGCCTTCCTATGTTTTACGGGGAACCTAATACCATCTCAATTGAAAAGCACATCAAGGGGTTTGAGCATTTTATATATTTGTTTGAGATTGACCATGATGATGTCTGTATGAGGGCCTTCTCCCAATCCTTGAAAGGAGACACCAAAGACTAGTTTAAATTTTTATATCCAAAGACAATTAGCTCATGGGAGGAATTGAGGGATTTCTTTTTAAAGTTTTGGGGCAGGAAGAAATCTTTGGATCTACAACTTATAAAGTTCTATGCCTTAAAAAAGAAGCACAATGAAACTATTTCTATATTCAATAGAAGGTTTTCCAATGTCTATTACAATTTGTCTAAAGGAATTCAACCCACTGAAGCTGTTTCCATGCTCCATTATGCAACCACTCTTCATCCAGATTTGTCTTTCCTCCTGATGGAAATAATACCTAAGTCCTTACAACAAATGTTTAATGATGCTCAGGATATTCAACACAAAATTCAAGCATGTAAACAGACCCAAAATGAGAAGTTAGATGCTAAAGAAAATAAAAGAGAATATGAACAAAAAATGGTTGATTGGAACCATGAGCATATAGTCGACCATGTCTTAAGCCCTCTTGAATTTCCCAATACCAATGATGTTGCAAAAAATTATGTCCCATTTGTGGAAAGAGAAGGTGCTAATTTAGTTTCTGATCCATCCCATGATAAGCAAGGGGCTGATTGTTTCATGTATTCATTTATAGATAATCAAGAGGATGAGTGTACAAATCAGTTTGTCGAAGAGCAGGTTGATGTTCCAAGTTTGTTCTTGTTCGATGACCTTGCATATGTCAGTGATCTGCCTGTATATGACAAGTGTGAAGACGATCGTGATATTAAAAACTTTCTTTTTCAACAGTATAGTGAGGAGCAAAATATTAGATCAACTGAAGAGAATTATGTATCCTTGTGCTTTACTACATTCAAATTGTTGAAAGAGAATCCTCAAATTATTGTTGAGGAAAACGAATTTGTGTTGATGCAAAGTCACACCAAACCAACAAAACGGATTGACAAGATATTGGAATGCTCTTCTCAGACTTTTTATGACCCTATTCTTTGTTTTGAGGAAGACCTTGTGAATTCAGAAATACAGTCGTTGGTCGAAGACAAAGCGGAAAGTGAGCATGTCCAGAAACCCAAAGAGATGGAAAAATGTACCTATGATGATACTGAAAAAAATGAAGAAGGTTTCGTATCAGATAACAAAACCTTGTCATTGCGTTTTTCCTCGTTCGAACTGTTGAAACAAAATAGTGTTTCAAATCAGAAAAAATCCAAGCATGAAGTTGAAGGTGAAGAAAGCAACAGGCTTACAGATAAAAACTTTCTCCCCTTATGCTTTTCTTTTTTTGAATGGTTAAGAGAAAGTCATGAAATTTCAGAAAAAATAAGGACTTCTGACTATATTCACAGTAGCACCGTTTTATATGAAAAGGTTGTCATCATTAAAGAACACCAACTACACTCCCATGCATTGCACGATCATTACTTGGAAGGGTATTTCGAATCAGAATTCCAATCTGTGCTTAATCATTAGATTAAAGAAGAAGTTGATCAAGAATTTTTTATCAAAGGTCTTTTCCTATCTCCAAGAACTGATGCGGATGTTCAACAATATTACTAGCAAGACAAGGTATTTCAAGATTGCTTTTCTTCCCCTGAGAATGACGTACTGGTCCAATTTCTAAACAGCATAGACACAAGCAAAGATTTTGAAAATACATCCATGAGGACTCTAGATTGTGAATTAATTCATGATGTCAACTTTTTGCATTTGCAAGAATATTATGAGCAAGAACTTATTTCTATTAATTCATTTGAAAGTCAATATGGCATCCCTCAAACAAATTTCCAAAAGTTTAATGAAATTGAATCAGAATTGTTTGATGAACAAAAGGATAGCCTTGATGCACATAATATGGCTGTCATATTTGAAGAATGTATGAATTTTTTTCTTGAGATGAATGGAGAAGTAGACAAACCCATTTCTGCCATTTCATTTGAATATGTTCTCAAGACAGAAGAAATAAAGAAAGAACAACAAACACTTATGAAAGAGTCTTGCATTTCTTTTTTTGTGCACCAAGAAGAAATGATTTTTCATGGTTTTCAAGATCCGGTGGCCATCCTATTACAGTCATCAGTTAAGGAGGAGTTTGTTTCAATCATAAACTAAGATTTTGAATTCAAATTTTGTTTTCAACTACCGTCTTGTGCATTTGTCCACCTTCTTAAGAAAGATGTAAGCGGAGAAAAATCAGGAAGCCAATTGCTTGATTGGTTGCATTGGCACTTTAGCATCACTTGATTGAGTGTTCAGTTCATCATTTTTAGGGTAGGTAGGAATGTAAGAATAAGATTGCCATATAATAATTATTCATTTTATATTTCCATTATTATGTAGAGTCAGTTTTAGCAGTATATTCATTGTTCGATACACAGTTGAGAACGACATGCATATTTTGGACTTTAGTAGACACTAGTGATATGGTAGGAGTAGGGTATATGCACATGTTTTGGGATCAGCCTAGTGGATCAGGCACTAGGTCTAAAAGTTATTTTCTATCTCATAGGGAGGATAGCATCCTCAATTGGAGCCTATGTTATCACCATAACAATTTTCAGACAAGATCTGAGTCTCAGGAATTTAGCAAGCGCTACATCGTCGCAGGAGCCTGATAGTTTCGAGAATTGATGATTTAGAGGACCAATACATATCTGGCGATGTATGGACAAATATAGCGGAGGTGAAAAAGGCATAACTCGACAGACCGTCGATTGTAAATCGACCCAGATCAACGACTGGTGGCCATATCAGGTGGTGAAATTGCACGGGACTTAATCATATAAGGGTGGACCGAGGAAAACCATTATGGTTTTAAAATGGATGTCCGGCACCTCCAAAGATACATCGGAGAGAAAGGCGGTTTGCCTAAAACCACTTTCGCTAAAGCCTCGATGTCAGATGTTCCAATATGTCAAATCAACCAGTTGTGGGGCAAGTGACGACTGGTCAGAATCACTATGTTTCACTCGTTTGGTACTTCACAACCGTATGATGTTAGGTGAATGTCACCATATAACGAACTAGAAATCTAATCATTTGAAATGGATTGGCCAAGCGTGGTGAATCAACGTACCTGTAAGAGAATATGTTAGTGATTCATGATGGGAACTCTATAACTACCGATTCTGAAGTATGGAGACATCATCTCATCCATAAACGAAGTAATCTCAAATTTTCTCGACTCTCTGATTTCTGTAGGAACATTTCGGTGTCCACGAAATTGGGATACATGGACAAAGCTATATCTAGTGAAACTGGTCACTCAGGCAATATGGAAGATTTACTTACGAGTAAGAAGGAAAGGGTAATTGCATGTATATTAGAGACTAAATTCCACGTACAACCTTCTACAGACTCAGTATTGGAAGTCAAGCTAAATCCCATTATGAGGGATCTAGTCATCAACGGGCAAGCTGTAAAAAAGAAATGGAGCAAACGACAGAAGAAAGAAACCATAGCTGAAACGACTGAAAGTGTTGGAGAGAATCAACCAACTTGTTTGGGTACTCTAAAGGAGGATATCGCTAAGATAAAATAAACTCCCAGGTGGAGACAAGTACATCCCAACAAGTTTTGGACATATGGCACCTAGATATGATGAACCTGTTCCTAACAGTCCCTCTAAAATAGGGTAACGGTTAATCATTCCTCCTTTGTAACTTATCTCTAAATCTTAGAACAATGAGAAGTATGAATGTTTTGTATTCCATGAAGAAACCTTCTCTCTATATATATTATCTCGAGGATATAGAAGGCATGGAGAAAAGAGGAGCACGCCCTCTGTGCAAGAAATGTTTTTGTAAATTTGGGTGTCAGAATGAATATATAAATGCAAAGGCAGATTTTGGATTATTTATGAAAAGATTCTAACTTATAGTGATATGAGTCTTGTTTTCCTCTCATAGTATGTATTTCCTATAAGCATACATTTCATTTACACTTCTTTCTGTCTAAATTGGAGATTTGGAGGCCCAAAATTCATTATTTGATGCTCTTGGCTTAACAACTTAGACTATGTTTCTTTTTTCTTAACTTATTCAGAATTCATCTTCGTAATGCTTTGATGTAGTTATATGTTTCTTTTTCCTCTGATGTCATGCAAAATTTTCAGATATAAACTCAGACTTGCTACCTGATTTAGCCTTTTCCTCTGAATAGTTCTCAGGTTTGATAATTTAATCTATTTATTCCAAACCCCATAGCCCAAATGTTATGTTCATTTCTCCAGTTATTTTATTAAAAATCCCCAACACAAACCAAATCTAGCCATCGGTTTCCAAAGAAAAATCAAGTAACACAAGAGAGGCCTCTCTGAGTTGAGCAGGCTAGTGCCTCAGCTCTAAAGCTAGTTGAAACAGTTACCTTTGTCGTTTGTCTATTCAGCCAGACAAAATTTACAGAGTGCTAACAAAAGGCTCATAGAATTTGAGATTATCCACATTCACTACTGAGTAAATGCACATGTATGGGTGTAGACTGAGTCTAAAGGAATTTTCTCTCACCTTTTCCAATACCGCAAAAAGACATACCATAGAGCCTTGATCTTCTTACTAGGACCCTTTAGCCTTTCCTTACTGAGTTGTAACCATATTTTGGTCACAAATGTACGAGGAATGAGACTACAATATCATAGTGAAGATTCAAGTTATGGACCGAGAAAAATTTGAAACCAACCTTCTAATGTCAGGGATTTGAACAAGGGATAATTTGTGTTTGATTTCAGGCTTAGTCACTAGAGGAGGTATGAAGATTTTCCCAATGGAGTGTACTCGATGAATTTTCTACTCTCTAGGATTTTAGACCATTCAATGCATCTTCCAGTCGTTCATGCAAATTAATGCATCTTATGAAAAGGAGGAAATTTTAGCCCATCTCTATCCACTCAAGGTTTCTAGGAATTCCATGGTAAGAGAGGATATTTTAGGCTTAATGAAAGACATTAAAATTCCACTTGTTGATTATTTCATGGAGTACCATGTTGGCATCTGAAAAGAAGCCCCTCAAGGGATAAATCTGATGTAATTTGATGTGTTGTTCTATCTTTTATTGGGTAGTTTGGTTGTTAAGTTAGTTTGTATGGTAATATACTTGTTGGAATTATAGGAATAAGGTATAGGAAGGGAGGAGAAACTAGTTTTGGGTGAAAATTTTGGCATCTATGGACTTTTAGACCTAAAAGTAATGGTCTTACTCAATAAATTCTATATAATTAAGATGTTCATTTTGGCCATGACCTATTTTTAATAATGTGTGTGTGTGTCCCTAGTTGAGTAAACCTCAACCCATGTCCAAAGAGAGGGGTAGTGGAAGTTGATTTTAGGCTTTCAAATAAGGTATCACTAATATTAGCATCATCCCCTTGCTCACATTTCTAGGATGCATTTAACAAAATTCCTTCCATGGCATGGATATCCTATAAGAAAACATCCATACCAACCTTTGCTTCACCATTTTTTTCCCCAACATGTGAACAACAAGTGTTATTGTAGATGTTTTGAATTGGTGTCTCGGGATGTGGTGGAAATTGAATAGGTGGTTGATTCAACCATGCTTGATATACTTCCTTTATGAGCTATGCTCATGTAGTAACCTTCTCTCAATTTGACAACTTAGTGGGGTGCAATAATAAATGGTATATATGTCACTCATCATTTGAATCCTTATTGCAAAAACATTAAACATTAAATTGATGATATTAGTAAATGTGATGCATTTGGTATGTTAAAACATAATTTAAACCAAACATTTATTATAAGCATGGAAATATTTTTCCAATACACATGCAAACAAACACTTTATAAAACAAAAGTCAAATTTAGGCAATAAATTTACATTAATTCCAAAGAATACCCAAAAATACAAACTCAATGATTTGTTTCTTATGCCCCAAGCAAACATCTAAAGGTAGTCCCAAATCAAATTTACTTTAACAAGCGATTGGTGGTCTATGAAAGTTACAATTTATTAACAACTTGTCTCCATGAACAAACTACATATTGCATGCACAACAACAAATATTGATTCCTTCCTTTTCATAAAGAAGATTTTTTCATTCAAGTGTTCATCAAACAAATGATTTGAAATAAATAATGAGTGTTCAAACATGTGGTTCCATCATAAACCTCACCTTGTCGGTTGTATGGGTCGATGACTAATTAAATTTGTGGTTGACCATGTCCACTTAAGGATCCCATATATGCATTTCATGGATAGGTGCAACCAAATTCACTTGATTTTATTGGTTTGATCCATGACCAAAACCTATTTATAGACGATCCTTATGGTTGGTCTATCATATCATCAGATTATATCAGGAGATCTATTCTCCCTCTCATTGAGTGACTCGTGTTTCAATGCTATGGTGTATTTAGACACCACCTTTGATCTCATATATGTTCTTCTCTGTGCGTTCAATCCTTATTCCAACATGGCATCAGCGATGTTGGTTCTTCGATATTGGGATCGCAGAGGATGACTCAGATTTAAATGAGACAATGTTGAAGTTGTTTGATCTCTGAATTTGTTCTTTTCAAGTGAAGAACTGTCAATGGCTTGATATGGGTTATTGAGCATTTGTTGAATCTGCCCATGTAGATTGAATGAGGGTTTTATCCAACTGATATCAATGGGTCTTCTCATATTCTTGTCATTATTTCTCTGATGGAGCTACTTAAATTCATCTAGGGTTTCTCAAGTTTGTGTGCTCATTTGTTCCATCATTCATTGGTTGGAGGATCTCATTGTCGACTTAACATTCTCTTTGAATATTTTGGGCATGATATTCTTTTTTCTGTGAATTGAAACTCGACCATACTTAGTCAACCACCAACTTGTGTTTGTTTTTTGATCGACTGGATTTTCTTGAGAACGTTGTCCCCCCATTGATATGTTGAATAAAACCATTATTTTTTTCCCACTCGACTTATGTGATGGAAATTTGGTCGACTCGACTAGAGTCTCATTGGAGTACCGACTCAACCTGTAAGCAAAGAAAAGGAACTTCCCCTATCCTGCCTTGACTTGGTTCATCGACTTGGCACCCAACTACCTTCGAATTAGAATTTGCATATCTAGACTCTCGATGATTTGGTTCCTTGGTCAGCCCAACTTCTTTCTTATCGATTGAATTGGAGTCTAACGTAACTTGGATTTGACATGAAAATGAAATGGAATTCCCCTTCTCAACTCAACCTGCAAAACAAAAATACTCTCGACTTGCATATACATATAACTGACTCAAAGACCTGTCATTGACTAATGTCAAAGGAGACAGGTCTAACTAATGTGTGAATTAATGCTTCATGGAAGTTCGACTTCCTTTTACTGTCTAGTGCATAGTGCATATTTGACTAATTTCCTAGCATTTTTATGACCATTCGGCCTTTCATTGTCTAGAAATGCATTAATTTCAACTCAATTGAAGGAAGAGTTCCATTTTTTTGGGTGCGCCACTTTGGAAAGATTGACCACTTGATCCACATCGCTCAACAACTAGAACCATGTATTTTCTTGCCTCACCATCCTCATTGACTCACCTCTATTTTCCAATAGGTTCGAATGATAAATAAAAGAGACTTGTGCTTCTTGTGCGACTAGACAACGATAAAATCATTTTTTTGTGTGTGGCTCTTATTATTACATGTGTGTTTTTTTCTGGTGGACTAGACACTCCACTTCATAATTTATTGTCAATAGAAGTTCGATTGACCCATATTTTATACAAGTGTATGATGAGGATTGGTGTTTTCTTCGGCTAGATGGACAGATGTGTGAGTTTGGAAATTTGTGTGTGTGTGCATAGCATCTCTTTAATATACCAATGAACCGACTTTGTGTAAGTCAATTGGTAAGATAGATATACCTCTTGTTGTGCTCGACTTTCCACTCACTCTTTCTTTTAAATATTTTGTGCTTGGATATTTTCCTCTATCGATGATGGGCATGTTGGATGAATATGAATGTATAATTCTTTAGAAAATTCGTTAAATTTGTGATCTAGGTGGATATTGGTGGCCATCCGCCTTTTCCAATTGGCTCAAAATAGTTTTCTGGCAATTTTGGTAATTTACTATTTTTAGCAGTTTTTAACTTACGGGGCTATTTTGAGGGCCTAAATGAAGGTTTTTCGATATTGAGCTTCTCAACAATATATAAAGGAATTATTGAGCCCCAAAAATGAATCTCCTCAACGATACCTTTCCAACGGGCTATCATACGCCTAAAACGAGGATCGTATGCAAAAGTTACGACCCCGAGAAGTTGATGTACTAACTTACCCAAACGGGGCCCACATGACTTTTGGCACTTCATCTCCTAGGGTTAGGTTTTTGGAATTCCTATTTATTGTAAAAAGGCCTTCAAAGCCTCATTGTAATCATCTTCTTGTGAATGCGATTAGTCGTCACATCTCTTCTCAGAGATAAGATGCCACCATTCTAGCGAGTCTTTCACTCTGTATTTTTACAGTCTCTGTACATTTATTTCATTAATAGAAATTGTGTATTACTATATATATTTGCCTCTGGTTATATTTCCTATATATATGTGTTATATTATTGTTTCTCTTTCAATATCTTTGTATATTTCTGTGTTATATCTCTTCTCTCATTTCATGCCGAAATAATCTGGATTAGTGGTATTAGAGCAGGTTGCTCTTGATCGTTTTTCAGTGCATGTCCCCGACGAGGTCTGAGTATAGAAAGTTGGGTCTTGAGATTTTCTCTCTTGAGGAAAATCGCTCTCGCACACCCAAGAAACCCCCAATGGCAGAAGAAAAAAAAAACGATGGAGCAAATGATCCTATCAATATGTTTCTTGAGCAAGATCACACGCGACAGAGGGACAAAATGATGGAGAATTTTTCCCACATCCTTCAACACCTGCCGATAGAAACAGGCACATATTCATCAAGCGACCACTTTGGAAGCACCTTTCCTTTCAAGGTACAAGTTAATTTTGATATTCCTGTATTTGAAGGACAGATAGATGCAGAAGCCCTAGACAAATGGTTAAATCTGCTAGAAGGTTATTTCTTTGTTCACCAATGTTCCGACAGGGAAAATATCACCTTCGCACTCCTTAAATCTCTCCCCCATGTCAAGCATTGGTGGGAAACTTACTGGGAGAAAATTTCCACAGAGGAGTCTAGAATATATGGGGTTGAGCCCACTTGGGATTTTTTTGTGGATGCGGTAAAGGAACAATATTACCCTATTGGAAACTATGAGAACCAGTACATGAGATGGACCACACTGCGGAAAGAGAGGGACCAAGCAGTTCCAGAGTTCACCAATACCTTCCATACCTTGCGCACCAAGCTGGGTATCAAAGACTCTGAAAAACATTTAGTTCTGAAATACCGTGGGGCTCTACACATATACATCTAGACTGAAATGGATTTTCTAGACATCTCATCACTCGGTGCTGCTTGTCAATATGTTGTTAAAATCAAGCAGAAATTTAAGCCCTGGAACAAACAAGAGTTCGGGTTTGCAAATCTGCAACAACCAAAGTATGACAAAGACGACCCTAACAAAAAGTCTCCCGAAAACCAATCCAAGCCATAGGAAAAGAAGGGTCACGGGAAGACAAAGAAGGACACCGTAAAATTGTGTGATTTCCACAAAATCCCCTGGCACAACACCGATGAATGTCGTTCAAAATAGTCATTGGCGACCGAGATCAAAGACTAGGAGTTGAACCCTGATTCAGAATCTGATTCTGAAAATACTGGTAAAGGACAGATCATTGACGCAGAACCCACTGTTATTGTCACGACCGTAGCAATTCAACCAAAAGAACCAACAGATCCTGAAGAGGGGGAGCGCCTTTTTCATTCACAGATGTGGGTGAAGGGGACCCCGCTGCATTTTATCGTTGATAGCGGAAGACAAAAGAACCTCATCTCAGTAGAGGTCGCCAAAGAATTGGGATTGTCGACAACACCACACCCGTAGCCATACAACATCAAGTGGCTTCTCCAAGGACGATATCTTCGTGTCAGCCAATAGTGTCGATTATCATATGACATCCAACCCTTCAAGGATGAGGTAATATGTGATTTTTCCCCATTGGATGTCTGTGATGTCCTCTTGGGCCAACCATATATGTGGAGACGCCATGTTTTTTATGAGTCTCGACCCCGTAGTGTCATTGTTACTTTGGGGGCTCATCTCTATAGAATACCAGAGGTAGTTCCAACTATTGTTCCACCTAAATAGTGCCACAAGGTAGTATCTCATACTTCCAAATTCATCTTCTTCACAATCTGTTCAAAAGGGGAACATAAGGACACTGCAACCACTACAGCTTCAACCCAAGCACCGTCTATCTAACAGAAGCAGGTCGACAAGGTTGCAGCAAAGAGAAAATATTCCTTTTGCACAAAAACATCTCATGTAGCCAGACTAGATACAAATTTCCAACCCTTCCATCCACATGTTCATGACAACCTTCAACAAGCTAAGCAACACAACTTCTCCAACAAGGCAAGCAACTCCTCAAGATGCAGATTTAACAAATGATTTTCCCTCTCCCCTGGGCACTCAATGAAATGGAGACCATTACTTACTAAGGAGGGAGGATTGATCCAGGTGGATATTGGTGGTCACCCACCTTTTCCAACTGGCTCAAAATAGTTTTATGGCAATTTTGGTAATTTACTATTTTTAGTAGTTTTTAACTTCTGGGGCTATTTTGAGGGCCTAAATGAAGGTTTTTTGAGATCGAGCTTATAAATTATATATATATAGGAATTATTTGCCCCCCTAAATTAATCTCCTCGATGATACCTTTCCAACGGGCTATCATACGCCTAAAACGGAGATCGTATGCAAAAGTTACAACCCCAGGAAGTTGATGTACTAACTTACCCAAACGGGGTCCACATGACTTTTGGCACTTCATCTCCTAGGGTTAGGTTTTTGAATGTATGGGGTTTTTGGCATTCTTGTTTATTGTAAAAATTCCTTCAGAGCCTCATTTTAATCATCTTCTTGTGAATGTGTGTAGCCGTCACATCTCTTCTCAGAGATAAGTTGCCACCATTCTAGTGAGTCTTTCACTCTGTATTTTTACAGTCTTTGTCCATTTATTTCATTAATAGAAATCGTGTATTACTGTATATATTTACCTCTAGTTATATTTCCGATATATCTCTGTTATATTACCATTTCTCTTTCAATATCTCTGTATATTTCTGTGTTATATCTCCGCTCTCATTTCGTGCCGAAAATAAGCCGGATCAATTTGTGAGAAGAAGGCCATTGCATTAGAAGAATCTCACAACCAACTTCATGCAGAAGTCATTTCCTTGCAAAATATCATTGTATAGTTGTAGACTAACAACCAAGACCTGAGAAGTGACCTGGATACAACTCACAACCATATGGAAGATGACGTTGCCCTCTTTCAAACCAACCTTTTGCAACGGTTTGATGAAAAATATAGGAAAATTGTTGATCTACAACAAACAATGGAAACTATATTTCAAGATTTGGTGGATGATTTTAGCAATAGAATTGATATTGTTTATAATCTCGTGAAGGAGGTAAAATTCCTTTCTCATGAAAAATTTTCCTTGAAGACATAGAATGTAGGACTAAAAAATCAATTGAAGGCTGCAGAGAACATGTTCTAGACTTCCGTGTCTGATCAGTCCATAAGGGTTACTACGATGGGGAACATTGTGACAATATTTTTCCAAACTCTTGCAGATCAATTTCAGGAAGAGTCAAACCTTCTTGAAGAATTAGAAGAATAATTGAAATATTTTCCTCATAGAACATTGAGCACATATTTCAACCAGCTAATGGAAGAAAATCCCTAGCTCACTCGTGAGGTTTCCCAGTTGCAGGCCTCCGTTGATGAGATTCATGAAGAAGTTGTTCCTCTTCAAGAAGATAACAATCTATTTCTTATTGAATATCATGCATTGAAGGAATAATATGGTGCCACATTGCTATAACTGAGTAAGAAGGATGACACTCTTCAAAGCTTCCAAGACTACAAACAAAACCTTGAAGAATAATTTTTCCAACTGCAAAATGCTGAGAAGAATATTGTTGATTTTGAGTTGCCACAATCACCTATTTCTTCTTCCACCATTGTTGTTAGTCCAACTATTTATGAGAATAATCTTGATGATGTTGTGTTTCCAGGATCGCCCATTTCTTCTCCACCCCCTGCTATTGTTTGTAAGTGAGATGTTGTCAATTTATGCTTTAAAACTAATCACTGTGTTTTTTCTTCCATGTTTAAAAATCACACTGCATATATAGGGTCTCGATTTATCAGCAAGATGGGATAATATACCAGAGGAGGACTTGGGAAGAATGGACGGGGTATTTCTACTCCTATTATGATGACCTTACTGTTCAATTCCCACAAGTGCAGAGTTAAAAGTTTAACTATGTTGCAGCTCCAAGATCGAGATTCTCTCGAACTCTTTACATGGGCCCAAAATCCTTTATGTAACAGAGTTCTGTAATTCTTTGATTATCGCACCCAAACTACAAGAATTAATATCATTTTTCCATGCGACTAGTGGTTGTGACTAATTCTCTCATTCCATGTGACCATAGTCTATGACCACGAGAAACCACTTTGCAGATGATCGAGCCTCCATTAAACCTATATCACTTTCAACATGTGCGTTCACCCTGGATCATTGATCCTAAAGTTGATCAACGATCAATAACAGTGACCCAACATTCTGAAAGGTCCGATGGTGATATATTATCAAATGTCAATCTAGACCATGGATCCTTTTTGGACAGTTGATTGTTATTTTAAATATAATTCCATTCACAATGTGGGCCACCAAGAACCATGAAATATATCGACATTGGGATGTTGGAAATTTTCAACACTCCCAACTACCATAACTCTTGTTGTAATGAGAATCATCAATCTGCAAGGTCGACAGTTTAATCTCCATTGTTCAAATATTACAAAGGATTTCATGGGAACCACACGCAGAACTGTAAGTCAAAACCTTGAATGGGACTACGCCGATGAATAAATGGATGCCACGTATTTCAGGCACTGAACCATGGGCTCTCATACTTCTTTGTGTTAACCTCCTTGCACCTTGTTGATACGCACCAAACTTGCACCGTTGATCTACCATTCCAATCAATGGTCAGATCTAGATTATTGGACCACCTTTAATAATTCAAATATATTGTTTAAAACAAGATCATTGTCAATCCTATCGTGATCGATGGTGGATCATTCTCCTCAATATAAATCTTTTCTTTTCCATTCCAAACAAGCCATGTGTGTTGGACCTCAAACCACCAGCCAATGGGACCGCAGACTTAATCAAGTGTCAAGATAATGAAATATCTCTCATAGATGATGTCCACTATGATATGAGTCGTCAATCTATGTTCTTTAGTCAATCCTGACCATCCATTCGAATAAACACAAATACACACGAATTTAAACATGCTTTTGTTCATACCTGGAACTACTATGCACGTTGTCCTTTGACCTACAATCACAAAACCTCATCACTCTGTCCAAATGATTTCTCCACAGATTTTAAGAAATCAAACACAAGGGAAAATCCACAAAATCTAGTCTTTCATTATATCTTTGAAGGATTAAAATTACCATAGGTATGCACAGTTCCTTCATGGTCTCTCAGACCTATGCAAATCACCATTTCACACTCAATATCACACACTTTCTCCCCTCTCTAACCTTTTTATTAATTCCTTTAGGGTTACATATTAAAATCAAAGGACTCTGAAACCAGAATTGATTCAAATCCTAAAATATTTGTACTAAAAACCTTCTAGGATCCCTCAGATCCAGAATATCCTCAGAAAATCTTTATGATCTCTCTAGACCTATACAACTCTCTAGATTTCATATTAATTCAATTCCAACTTCTAGAAACTATTCACACCTAGGAAAATAAAAGAATTCAATTAAGGGAACCCACTCCCTTTAGTAAATGTGGAAATACCTAATGGGTCTTGTTGACCTTAGAAGAATGCGCCTGCATCATATTATGCCTAAGATGATGACACTAAGAACAAGTCTTGGATATTATGTTGTTATTACCTCCTTTCATACACATGCCCTTGTTTCTAACAGGGAAGCTTTATTCGTTGTAGGTGGAGTTCATACTAATTTTGTAGCAAATCACTCTCTTGAATTGACTGATGGGATGGTTGTTCCTCACATGCCTGAGATTACATCAGTCCCTAAGACTATATCTCTTGATAAAATGACAAAAAAATCCATGCCTTATCATCATCCTCTCCATTGAAGACATGACAATCATACTTTTATATCCTTGTAGAAGAGATGTGAAAGATAGAATTGTGGACCAATATCGACTACCAGAATTGAATGTGGTTGGATCGATGAGTGATCATGGGTGCATCTAACCAGATGTTTGAAGAGTTCCTATTGTTTTGTTTCATCGGTTGTACGGACATACAACGCTCCTCTTCATTAGTGATTCCTTGTAGTGGTCGACCATAGGATCGACCCAACTAGACAGTCGAATGGAACTTGACTGGGATTCCACTCGATTTGATAGTCAAATAGAAGTTTTCGACTACATATTTTTCCATTGAGTTTCGAAATTTTATTGTTCATTGACCGGTGTTTTATATGAAGATATATTAATGATTCTTTGATCCCTTAGTTGTGTTTAAGGGGGGGACTAATTGAATTTTTTAATGTTTGAACCCAACTAATGTGATTATAGTTGTTGAGGTTGATCGAACCATGTTCAAATGTGTTTTTAAGCACTATACTTCTACTTATTGTACATGTTACAAAGATGGTTTAGATACAGAGACTATCTAGCTTTGTAAATACTATTGGAGTGACAAAGATTGATTATCTCGGTGTGTTCTTATCTGGTTGGTTGATCGATTGGTTGGTGTTTTATTGTTGTTTAGTCGACTGACTGACTAGGACCGTGTTTGGACAACATATTTTTCAATCATTGTGCAATGGATGAATTCTCTTTTGGCCTCGATCCATGTTGATGGTGATCAACCTTCCTCGGCAGTGTTTTTGTACCATCTTGTGATCATCTTTTGAAGTCATAACAAATTTAGGGGGGAATGTTGTGGAATGTCTTTTCCTCCAAGTTGATTTTATAAGGGGTGTTGGAACATGCAGTTCCATCGTCAACCTCATATTGTCGGTTGTATGTCTCAACCATATATTTGGGTTTGTGACTGACTAAATTGGTGGTTGACCATGTCCACTTAAGGATCCAAGATTTGTGTTTCATGGATAGGTGCAACCATATTCACCCAAGTTTATTGGTTTGGTCCATGACCAAAACCTATTTATAGATGATCCTTGTGATCATTCCATAATATCATCAGATCATCTCAAGATATCTATTCTTGCTCTCATTGAGTGACTAATTCTCCAGTGCTATGGTGCCTTTAAACACCACCTTCAATCTCAAATCCATTCTTCTCTACGTTTAATCCTTGTTCCAACAATGAGAACTCAACAACTACAACATTTTATGAACCATGCAATTTTTCCATGAGTGCATGGAAAACCATCGATATATAATAGGTTCTTCTTATTAAAATTTCTAGAAGCATAACCGTTCATGAAAATATTATACATGGAAATGTTATGTTTGTATTTAACAATATTAAAGTAATCAAATTGACTATAAAGAGGAACACAAAATGGCATAAGTCATTGTTACTATCAGGGAAAATTTTAGGGGATAAATTTATCCTATGGGATAATTTTCCATGTTTTTTCTTAAAAATGATTCACCAATGTCCACTTTATTTTCCCATATTTTATAGCATAAAAGTATTTTATTGTGAAAATTGCCAATTGTTTTCTAGAAACTATATAAAATCAATAGAAATTTTAATCTTTTTATAAAAATGCCACCAAACAATTTATGGTTTCCATTTTAAGAAGTAGTAAGATTCACCAAGGTTTTTATACTTTAAGATAAGTATGGATCCTTAAAAATTTCCTTGTTGACTATTTGGGAGAAGCAAACACAAGGGAAAGGATAAACAACCCAAGATTTGTAGCATCTATTTTAGACTTGACAATCATGCAATCATTACCACAAAGAGAGAATTTGGTCCCAACATTGGGAACAACCAAGGAAGACAACCAAGTGCCATAAAAAGCATGGTTGCAATAGGTTTGGTATTTACTTCATAGATGGACAAGAAAAGAGAAATCACCATTTCTCTCCAACAATTGAACCAACCTTGATGTGTACTTGGACGTTGTTGCTCTCAGCGCATACAACCTTTCGAATCTCCTAGTAGAAATGTTTTTGGTAGTATTGATATCATACTTTGGCTCACTAGAACTCTTTATAGACTCAACAAAATGGGATGGGTTGGTCAATTTTGAATGAAACACAATATATTTGGCTTCCAACATTTTGAAAATGGATCATATAGATGTGTTTCTACATGTATTTTCAATATCTCTTATTGGATCCTTACTCATAATGGGAGGTACCAAACCATCAACTTTGGGTAGTTTATCATTAATGTAATGGATTTGTGTGGTTTTTTGAGGGTTCACCTTCAACCCTTTACATTTTGAACAACCACTTATTACTAGAGTGCCATAAAAGAGATCCAACTCGTTGGGATATGACATGTTACAATTGGAAAGGTAAAGTGGCTCTCCATTTTTATATACCTTTTTCCTGCAGTACATTGCACTAAATAAGAGCTTGCAACATTTTTGTATTGATGTAATATCCCATGCATTCAAACTCGATTTTGAATTAGGATCCTGCAAAATTCTATGCACAACTATTCAAATACACATGCAAATGTAGTGTAGATTCAATCAAATAATCAAAATATAAATAAAATTCGGCTTACTACAAATAGAAATTGAGAACTTAGTGAACTTGGATCAATATGGAATGA
>JZKD02S1240354.1:164185-176120 GCA_000966675.3 Picea glauca
ATTCACTACTATGGTACATTTGTTTATCACACAATCATGTATATTATACTATAAATATAGATATACTCATTATACTTTATTTCTATGTTTATAGATGGAACATGAAGAGAAAGAAAAAAATCAAGCTATTCAAGAAAACATTACAAATAACCCAACTACAATATCCTTTACAAGTGATGAAGAAATGAGGCATGCATGCAGCTCAAGCAATGACAACAATTGAATAGATGAATGGCGATCAATATCATTGAATGTTACAAATTTATATTTTGGAATGTTTGTATGTAAAAAACGGACATTTTGTTTAATGTGGACATCTTATCCCAATTGGTATGATGACAAGTTTCCAATACTTGTAACAATTATTTATTGGAATTTTGATTATTGTGGACCCTTATGTTGTCTTAGTGTATATGATGAAGATCCCTTTATTCATATATAATAAAATGGGTTTCTTATTCTATTTATTTCTCCAATGTTTTTGAATGCTACATTGTTGATGAAATATATGAATGATGTACATTGTTACAATGAACATGGGTGTAATCAACACATATATATTTTTTAAACGATACAATACGTTGATGCAATGATTATATTCAAATGCATAAAATAAAATATAAAAAATAATATTATTTAAAAAAAAAAAAAATTGATTTTTTGATGAGTAATTGAAATTTTATTTTAAAAAACAAGTAATTGCATTTGCATATCGATATTGTGAAGAAATTTAGCTCTGAAACATATCATCTGGATGCATTGAATTCATTTGAACAAAATGGTGCATTGTATTCATATTTATGCATCGATGTTTTTTTTAATTATTGTCACGCACCGATGTGTTTACATGATTATTACGCATCAATGTGAATTACATGTATTAACTCATTGGTGCACTTTACATGTATTAACACACTGATCTTTATAACCATAAATATACAAGCATTTGTGCACCAAACTAAAATAACAACCCCATTTCTTTCAACAATATTATTATTATTGTTATTACTATTATTGTCTTTTTTTCACAAAAGCTAGAAAAAATTTATTCATTAAAAAGGGTGTGACCTAAACCTCTAAGTACAAAATTAAGAACCAGTTTATAGGAAAAAATTCCAGTTCTTTCAAAACAACTAGCTTCATTGAACCTACTTTTTCTCTATGATTTCTCCAAAGTCTAAAACTGCTACATAGATTAACTGAGTAAATTCGGTAAAACATTACGAGAATACATACAAAAAAATAAAACATGACTAAACTTAAAAGACAGGAACATTCTATACCTCCTCCTTTATGACATCTTCATCCTCTGCCGGCACCGATGTGACATTTAAATATGGAATCAATGTCTCCTCTAGTTTGAGTGAACAACCTGTGACCATACTAGGAGCAGAATTCTCTTGTGCCTTGTCCCTTTGTGCAAGTTGCAACTGCAAAGATTCCACTTGACATCGCAAAAAGTTGACCTCATCCTGAAGCTTCTCCACTAATACCTAGTGTTGAGTCAGAGTGTCCAAAGAAAATGAAACAATAGAATTGAGTACATTCACCTTAATGACCAGTCGTTGAAGTTTCAGGAAATTTTTATCCATCAAGTTCACTTCCTGAAACATGTCATTCAACCCATTCACCATGTCGATCCAATTTATCGAGGCTATCAAAACTTGAAAATGAAATGAGGGAAAGAACAGAGGGTCCATGCAAAAAATGGGTATACCACTAGGCCCATCACTCCCCGAAGTGAGACCAAACAACAACTAGGAAGGCCGAGAGGTGACGAGGATAGAAAAAACCAAATTACAAACAATATTTACCAACGTGAAGCTGAGGAGCATTATAATTATTGGGACTACGCTTCCAATATTAATAGTGGAGCATCCATACCTAATCAATTCCATACATGCATCACGTACCTTAACATCTCTTCCCAAATAAATTCCCATGAGCTATCCATGTGAGCACTCGAGCCAGATGACAACATATCCTGAATTTTCCATCTTGATTTGTACTTTCTCCTCCCATCCATTCTCTTCAATTATTGTAACTTTCCTATCCGATGTCATATCCATAGAGATGGGAATGAAATTGTACTGATCTGGTACCATTTCCCAATATCTCCTCTAGCACCCACGAACCAGAGTACCATGCCCACTCATGAAACCTATTACCTACATCGCCCTTTTATCTTGAATGAGTTGTTGCATGACATCCTTCATGAACCTTCCATGTGTTAGACTGTAAGATACTTCTAGTTCCACGTAGGCCCAACCAAATTTCCAAGTACTAAACATTAAGGAGGAGATGCTAGACACACCACCCCATAAACCCTCAAGGAACCAAGGGCTAGACCAATTGCTCTATTTTCCATTTCATCATCTTCCTTGTTATTTTCACAGAGTATGTGAAAGAAATAAATAAAAATCATGGATATATTTATCCGAATACACTTAATAAGGGCATTCAATCCAACATCCCTAGGAACAGAACCTGTGACAAAGTATCTAATGGTGTTTTTAGAATCTCCGACAATGATCAAATGAGAGATATTTATTTTCTTTGCCAACTTAATCCTCTGATATATTGCATAATCTTATGCTTTGTTATTCGTGGTTACCCCAAGATTCAAATAGAAGTATAATTCTCAAATTCCTCTGGGCACATAGAGCACCCCTCCCGCACCTGCGTCCCATGGGTTTCCTTTAGAAGCCCCATCAAAGAATAAAGTATAGCATGTTTGGGAAGAAATCCAAGAATGAAATGTAGTTGGATAAGAACAAAGTTGCCAAAATGATCTCTGGGAAATTTTGTTGCTAATTGTAACATTTATATTTAGTTTAGACAACCAAAGTTCCTCCTTGGGGTCTATCCTCTGGGGGGGCTCCACTTGAAGTCTCTTGGAGTTCAAATATTATTCCATTTGTCCTAAAGCATGCACAACCACAAAATGAGGAGTCGAATGTTGGTTCTTGAATATGGATTTATTTCTAGCAAGCCATAGTTTCCAACAAACGTATTTAGGTGATGCTTTACACACTCTTTGAAACAATGGATTACCATGAATAGAGCCCTAATAAAAAGATCAACATTTTCCCAATAGAGTTTTAAGGGTAGGAGGTCAAGAAACCTTATTAATTAGTTATGAGTAAGCAATCTTCCATAACTGTTTGGAGAATTCACATTCTAGGAATAGGTGATTATAGGACTCCAAGCTTTGAAGGAATAATGGACATCGAAAAGGCCCTTGAAATCCTCTTTTGCTCAAATTTTCCCCTGTGAGCAGCTTACAATGGGCTAGAATACTTCGGAAGCCCATCATTGTTCCAAATGTTCCAAAAAATAATTGATCTTTTCTGGGAGAGCACATTTTTGAAGAAAAACATTATATCATTCCTTTACTGAATAGTATAATGTTCCCCAACTTCTACTATTTCTTATCTGTCGATGAACCAGGGGTTCCCCCTTGAATTTTTGACAGAAAGGAATGAGCCAAATCACTGAGTTGGAGAGGGATATGGCACAAATCCTAGCCCGTCCAACCTCCATTTTGGTTCCACCTTGAGATATCAAAGAGAGCGAGCTTATGTTGACTTGACAACCAACACCTCAGAGGTAGAAAATAAGGATCGTGACAAAGGGGGGGAGATCCTAGAAAACCATACCTCCAAATGTTGATATGTCTTCCATTTCATGAATTCCAGGTGATATACTTTTGAAAAAAAAGAAGGGAGGCCCAAATAAGCTTCAAAATAGGAGAACCTAGTTGTTTGATCAGAATACCATCTATGCATTGCCTTTTGTCCCCCAAAAAATATTTTTTAAGAAGTTCCCTTTTCCACCATTCACTCTTTGTAAAAACCCTAAGTAATTAATCAATTGTCATGATTTAAGTAATCGTTTAATGTATATTAGTTTAATTAATTAATTAATTAATTGTCCTGGTTAAATATTTGTTGAATGTATATTGTTTTAATTAATTAATTTAATGATTAAATATTTGTTTAATAAAATCCATTTTAATAAATTATTAATTATTATTTTGTATCGGAAGATCAACCCATTTATGAAAAGGGTATAAGGTGGTTGACACCTAATTTAGGGAGGGTAGTTGAGAATTAAATGAAGGATGAAGGTGGTGAATGATGAGAGGGGAGGATAAGGCAAGGGGGGAGGGACATTATTTTGGAGGATGGTATTACGGGCTCTGTTTTGGAGGATCTGGTTGTGTGGTTTGGTGGAGGAACTTGTGGTGGTTTTGCTGAGGAGCTTGTTGGAGGTCTGTTTGAGGGGGCACCAGGGTTGTTGAGGATTTTGGGCTCGGAGGGCCAGGAAACTACAAGGGTTCCTGGAGCTAGGAAGCCCGAGAGGCTCTATTCCTAGCTGGCTGGGAGGAAAAGATTCAGTTTTCAGGCAGTTTCAAGCAGTTTGCAACAACATGAAAGAAAGGGACAAACTTCTTCTTCAAGAGGTATTTTTCTGGTACTAATTTTGTTCAGAATGAAAGTTATGATATGAATTTATGTATGGAAAATGTGTAATATGTTGTGTAATCTGTTATGTGACTATTTTGGACTGTATAAAATGAAAATTTAATATTTAGCTAGTTAATTTGCAGAACTTCAACATAAATTAGTTAGATTTTTTGTAATGCAAACATAAATAGAAATTTGATGTCGTGTTCAAGAAAGGAAAAGTAATTTAGATTATAAATTTACCATTTAACTTTGAAGCCTTAGTAAAGGTCTTACACATGGTATCAAAGCCCTAGTTTAAAATATGGGGCCAAGGGCCTACCTACCCACCCATCCTCTTGACTCTAGGCTAAATGTTATACCTTATGATACTAAATCAACCATGAAAACCTGGGCTTGCAACCTTGAAACCCTTACAGCCCTTTAACAACAAAAAAAAATATAACCTACATCCCTTTAACAACTAAAAGAACCCAGAAAACCATAGAAACTATTGTAAGTTGAAGGGGTAGGTGGTACAAAAGAACCCCAAGATCTCCTTAATCTATGAGAACCAACACCTGTTCACCTGTTCACCTGTAAAAAAAAAACCTGTAAGAAACCTCATAAAAGATAGATGAGCTTTTTCTTTAAAAAAAAAAAAAACTGTTGTTCTTTTTTGTATATACAGATCTACTTAATTTTTTTTTATTTACTTACTTTTCTAAATAAAATTGGTATTATAATGTATGTTTTAAAAAAAAATATTATTTATGAAAAAAAAAAAAAAACAATATTTAAACCAACGTGTAAGAAAGAGCCATGGGATATGGTGGTCGATGGGAATGGAACCCAGACCTTCCAAATATAGCAAAGAGAAAACAAAGAAAAATAAAAATGAACCTGCAAACCCTAACCTAAAGAAGACACCCAACGACCAAACTAGATCGAGCCTAACACCTAAGCGCCAAACCAAGCCAAGCGCATACACCAAGAACAAATGGGTAGCATATGTGTTCACTACTTGAAATCTGAGTTTTCAATTGCATACTGGAACCTTGTTACAGTAGTCATACATCTTGTCATGAGGATGCAATGAAATTTTTAGATCAAATATAGATGCAAATTATGCATCACATACCATACCAAACTTAGTAACGAAATCAAATCACTGCTATGGAAAATCATCACTGTATACTATTCTCAGAAATTGGCCCACAAGACAGCAAAGATTAAGGAACGCTATATACTCTAGGCTGGTCTTTGGAAGCAGTTTAGCAGTGGAAGACCTGAAGCCACACCACCAATATCGACAGATGATAATCCACCAACAGAATATGGAAGCCCATTTCGAGAATGGGAATCCAGAGCTCAAGGAGGGTTGGATTCCTGCATAAATGATCGACCCGCCATGTCAAGTAAATAACCAGGAATATCACGAACACCAAAAATCCCTGCTGGCGGGAGATCACCACGAGCGCGCTTTGCCAGAATAGGAATCCCCAATGAGAGACCATCTCTTCAATAAGCGTTCGCCATTGACTTCCATGAAACACTCTGCAACAGGAAAACTAGTATCGCAGCTGAAGCCTTTGAGAGATAACCCAAAATAGAAAGATAATACATCGTTGAGCCAAGGAAGGAACCCATAAGGGAATAACAGTGCACTACGCATCATGTTTTCGTGCTCATAGGACTCGAAACCATGACCTGTTGGTCGAGCGCGTCGAGGAAAGAGTCCACACGGAGCCAAAGCTCTTGCAGTCCGCGAGCTAAGCCAACAAACCCAACACTCTGCGCTAAGCCACGATACCATTCCAAGTGCCGAGCGAGAACCACGATGGAGCAGAGGGAACAGCCATAACGGTCGACCGTGTAGCCAGGGGCCTCTAAAAAAAAATGAGTGGGAAAATGAGGGTTAGGGTTTAGATAAGGAGAGGTGGAGGAAGAGAGGATAGGGCATGTGGGCTTCATGCGTGCCCGCACCTTCTTTTTTAATTATTTTTTTATCTTTATTTTTATTTGGTTTTTATTTTGATTATTGTAATTTTTTTTATATATTAATTCATCATTCTTTTAATTTTTATTAAATATAAATTTTAAATGCTTTATTTAGTTTAAATTCTAATTATTTAATAAAATCCGAAAAACTTATTTAGTTTAAGAAAAAAAATAGTTTAAACTTAATTTAAGCTTTAAGTTAATAATAAAATTTAGTTTAAGCTTTAGTTATATATTTAAATTTTTCTTTAAAATAAAATTAAAGTAATTTATTAGTGACTAATAAAATGGAATGATTAATTAACTAAGTAAGCATTTAGTGTTAATGATAAATTATGTTAAAACATCACATTAATCAGTTTTAAACGAAAAGTTTAAGGACTTAAACCATGACACAGGGGAGGAGGCTTCATGCGCACTAGGAAGGTAAGTGAGAGGAAGTGGTGAGTGTGGTACAGTGCTAGCGTAACTACCAGCCGAGGGAGTCAGTGGTTTTCTTAGCCAAAGACATCAAGCTTAGATGCTTTGACCCTGACCTAGCCACTTCCCCTAAAGAGAGTAACATTTGTTTACAGACAAGTTAAAAAAGAAACTTACGCCCAACCCTGTTTTCAAGTTTAAGTGGTGCAAATGTGACTTTCCCTAGACTCTCCCTGAAAAACTTTTGGTTGATGCAGATTCAATTATATAGGATGGTTAGGACTCGAGGAAATCAAGGTAGAGAGGCATCGTTGAAAAGACCGCCAACGCCACCACCACCATCACCTAAATTAGCTCTCATTCTACACTCTTTGGAGGCCGTAAATGAGACTTTAAAGGGGCGTTATCCAGCAGGGATCGAAGTGGAGCTCCCACCATCTCGAACGGGTAATCCTGAAGCATCGAGGGATTCAAGGGGAGGGCCTCCACCCAAGGACATCACTAGAGAACTGCAGAAGATCAAACTTCTAGAGTTCGCCGGGGGTCGTGCCAGTGAACGTGCAGAAGCATGGTTGGAAGGGATGACACGATGTTTCTCCTTAAGGGACTATGCATCCACATCAAAGGCGAAAATAGAATTCTTTTAGTTAAGGGACAGTGCCTTGAACTGGTGGGGCAGCTTGGAGAGGTAGTTGCCCCTTACCCTAGACACTGTCTCTTGGGAAATTTTTGAGGAAAGGTTCCGAAGGAAATATCTACCAGCTTACTACGAGGAACGACAGGTGAGATCATTTCATTCCCTAGTACAGGGAAACAAGACCATGGAAGAGTACGAGATTAGGTTTATGGAATTGGTAAAATATGTTTCTTACATGGATAATCATCAACGACATGCATAATGCTTTGTCTATGGGTCAAACCCTAATATAATGGCCATGGTACGAATGTGGAAACTGTCTTCGGTAGCGGAAGTAAATTTGAACACATGAACTTAAATGGAGGTATGAGATCGACCTTTCCGCATCATCCTGGATTCGTGGGGAAGGCCCCTAGGACATTCTCCAGGGGAGGGAGCTCCAGGCCACCTCCATATGGTATTAGAGTCGCACGAAGGACAGTCGCCACAAGTATTTCAATGGAAGTGAGTGCAACATCCTATTCATCACCAACGACATAGGAAAGTTCACGAACTTCTCGAGGAGCAGCTAGTAGGGGCAGGGGTTCCAGAGAAAGGAACAAATTTCAGAGACCGTCACAGAGCAGTGCGCAGGTTCCATCTCATCTTACGTGTTGGGGATGTGGAGGACCCCATTACCAAAGTGAATGCCCAGAGTTGCAAGAAGGATTTGTGCATAGAGAAGGAAAGGCCCCAATGGGAAGAGCAAGTGGCAGCCACCAAATTTATGCAGCAATTAATAATCGCCAGGAAGAACATCAATCCATGGCGGTGGACTCGTCAGGTACGCTAAATCATATCAATGTTAAAATTTTATTTGATTCTGGTGCTACATATAGTTTCATTTCACCTATTACATTAGAAAAGAGTGCGCTGGAAGCCTACGAGCATGACGAATTTAAACAAGTCGAGATGGATTTGAGGGAAAAAAAAGCGATAGGACCTAGCGTTGATAATTGTCTAGTAGACCTAGGAGTGTGTACTACCAGGTTGAAGGTATACGTCACTTCTCTCGGGACGTATGACCTAATCATTGGAATGGATTGGTTAGAAGTCCATCGAGCTATGGTAGATTGTTTCACAAAAAGAGTGCTTTGTGTTGAAGATGAAGGAAGGCCAGTAGAGATCCATGGCATACGGAGAAAGGTGTCTCTACGCTTTATCTCAACTATGTAGGTTAAGTGGTGCATGAGGCAAGGGTGTTGACTTTATGTAGTGGAATAAGTGAATGAGAGGAAAGGACCCTCCTTGGATCAGTACCCAGTGTTGTTAGAGTTTAAGGATGTTTTTTCGAACGAGTTGTCGGGGTTACCTCCTGAGAGGGAGATTGATTTTACTATTGAGCTAAAACCTGGTGCAGAACCAATTTTCAAGACTCTGTATAGAATGGCAGGGCCAGAACTTTGTGAGTTGCAGATGCAGTTGAAAGAGCTACTCGACTTAGGGCTAATAAGGCCTAGTGTCTCACCTTGGGGTGCACCAGTAATCTTTGTGAAGAAGAAGGATGGTTCCTTACGACCGTGCATAGATTACAGGGACTTGAACCATGCTACAGTGAAAAATAGGTACCCAATACCATGAATAGATGATCTCTTTGATCAGATGAAAGGATCTGAGATATTCTCAAAAATTGATTTGCGACCAGGGTATCACCAATTCAAGATTAAGGAAGGCGATATTCCTAAAACTTCCTTTCGAACTCGGTTTGGGCATTATGAGTTCGTTGTAGTACCTTTTCGATTAACCGATGCACCATCAGTATTCATGAGCCTCATGAATGGTGTATTCTGGAAGTACTTATACCATTTTGTACAAGTCTTTTTAGATGATATCCTCATCTATTCCAAGAACGAAAGAGAGCATGAGGAACACTTATTAGTGGTGTTTTCCTGACTTAGAGAGAACAAATTGTATGGGAAGTTGTCGAAGTGTTCCTTCTTCTAGAAAGAAATTCACTATTTAGGGCATATCATTTCCAGCGAAGGAATCTCTGTGGACCCAGAAAAGGTAAAGGCCATTATGGAAGGGCTAGTGCCGAAAAATGCTCATGAGGTAAGAAGCTCCATGGGGCTAGCGGCTTATTATCGGAGATTTGTTGAAGGGTTCTCTAAAATAGCGAAACCCATCACCACTTTGCAGCGCAAGGGGGTCAGGTATGATTGGACAGAAGAATGTGATAGTGCATTCATCGAGCTTAAGAGGTTGCTAACTAGTGCACCAATTCTACGAGTGTCAGATATGGAAAAGGACTTCATAGTTTGCACGGATGCCTCGAAGCAAGGGTTGGGGGCCGTGCTAATGTAGGATGGAGGAGTGATAGCTTATGTGTCAAGGAAGTTGAAGAAACATGAGAAGCTTTACCCTACTCATGATTTAGAGTTGGAAGATGTAATGCTAGCTCTGAATGTTTGGAGGCACTATCTAGTAGGGAGAAACTTTGACCTCAAAACGGACCATCAAATTTAAAAAAATGTCTTCACTCAAAGGGATCTGAAATCCAGGCAAAGGCTATGGAGTGAGTTCATGAGTGAGTACAATTTTGGTATTTCATATATCAAGGGAAAAGAGAATGTGGTCGTGGATTCCTTGAGTAGGAGACCATGTGTCTTCTCCTTGGTACCCTTAAAAGTCAATCTGAGGGAACGTGTGTTGACGCGACTCCTTGGAGATAGTTGGTATTTAAAGGTTACTTCAAACCTCCAAAGTGGGAGGCAATTAGATCCAAAGTATGAAGGATATAGTCTAGAAGCAGACAGACTATTAATATATCGAGGAAGGACGTACATCCCCAAAGGTGGGGATATTTGAAGCATCATACTGAAGGAAGCCCATAGAGCACTTTATTGTGTGCATCCGGGTGTGAAGAAAATGTACGCAGACATGAGAAAGCTCTTCTTCTGGGTAGGCATGAAGCACGATGTAGTCCATTTCGTCGCCAAGTGCTTAGAGTGTCAACAAGTGAAATCCGATCACCATCACCCGACAAGACTCCTACAACCACATGATGTTCCTATGTCCAAGTGGGAAGTCATTTATATGGATTTTATTGTGGGGTTTCCGCTCACATCTCATAGACACAATTCCATCCTTGTGATAGTTGATAAGTTGGCCAAGAGTGCTCATTTTATTCCAGTTAAAGACACTTATGATGTCATTGATGTGGCACATGTGTTTTTAAGTGAGGTCATCCATTTGCACGGGATACCTAAGAAGATCATTTCAGATAGGGACTCCAGATTCACTTCTAGATTTTGGACAAGTTTGCAATCAGCGTTGGTGACTCAGTTGAACTTAAGCACAACTTATCATCCTGAAATGGATGGGAAAAATGAGAGAGTAAATCAAGGTATGGAAGACATGGTTAGGATGTATGTTATGGATAATCAAACCCATTGGTTGAAGTACCTACCTTTGGTAGAGTTTGCCTACAATAAAAATTTTCATAGCTCCATCGGAATGTAAGAGGAGAGGGACATTATTTTGGAGGATCTGGTTGTGTGGTTTGGTGGAGGAACTTGTGGTGGTTTTGTTGAGGATATTGTTGGAGGTCTGTCAGAGGGGGCACCGGGGTTGCTGGGGATTTTGGGCTCGGAGGGCCAGGAAACCGTAAGGGTTCCTGGAGCTAGGAAGCCCAAGAGGCTCTGTTCCTAACTGGCTGGGAGGAAAAGATTCAGTTTTCAGGCAGTTTCAAGCAGTTTGCAACAACATGAAAGAAAGGGACAAACTTCTTCTTCAAGAGGTATTTTTATGGTTCTAATTTTGTTCAGAATGAAAGTTATGATATGAATTTATGTATGGAAAATGTGTAATATGTTGTGTAATCTGTTATGTGACTATTTTGGACTGTATAAAATGAGAATTTAATATTTAGCTGGTTAATTTGCAGAACTTCAACATAAATTGGTTAGATTTTTTGTAATGCAAATAAAAATAGAAATTTGATGTCGTGTTCAAGAAAGGAAAAGTAATTTAGATTATAAATTTACCATTTAACTTTGAAGCCTTAGTAAAGGTCTTACACATGGTATCAAAGCCCTAGTTTAAAATCTGGGGCCAAGGGCCTACCTACCCACCCATCCTCTTGACTCTAGGCTAAATGCTATACCTTATGATACTAAATCAACCATGAAAACCTGGGCTTGCAACCTTGAAACCCTTACAGCACTTTAACAACAACAAAAAAATATAACCTACATCCCTTTAACAACTAAAAGAACCCAGAAAACCATAGAAAATGTTGTAAGCTGAAGGGGTAGGTGGTACAAAAGAACCCCAAGATGTCCTTAATCTATGAGAACCAACACCTGTTCACCTACGAACCTGTAAAAAAAAAACCTGTAAGAAACCTCATAAAATATAGATGAGCTTTTTCTTTAAAAAAAAAAAATTA
>JZKD02S1240354.1:186707-200662 GCA_000966675.3 Picea glauca
CCGCCATGTCAGGTAAAGAACCAGGAATATCACAACCACCAGAAATCCCTACTAGCGGGAGATCACCACAAGCACGTTTTACCGGAGTAGGAATCCCTAATGAGCGGCCATCTCTCCAGTAAGCGTTCGCCATTAACTTTCGTGAAACACTTTGCAACAGGAAAACTAGTATCACAGCTAAAGCCTTTGAGAAATGACCCAAAATAGAAAGCTAATACATCGTCAAGCCAAGGAAGGAACCCATAAGGGAATAACAGTGCACTACACATCATGTTTTTGTCCTCATAGAACTTGAAACCACGACCTGTTGGTCGAGCGCGTCGAGGAAAGAGTCCACACGGAGCCGAAGCTTGTGCAGTCCGCAAGTTGAGCCAACAAACCCAACACTCTGTGCTAAGCCATGATACCGTTCCAAGTGCCAAGCGAGAACCACGATGGAGGAGCAGTGGGAACGACCATGACGACCGACCGTGTAGCCAGGGGCCTCTCAAAAAAAAAACGAGTGGGAAAATGAGGGTTAGGGTTTAGATAAGGAGAGTTGGAGGAAGCGAGGGTGGGGCACGTGGGCTTCATGCGTGCCCGCACCTTTTTTCTAATTATTTTTAATTATTTTTTTATTATTTTTTTATTTTTATTTTTATTTGGTTTTTATTTTGATTATTGTAATTTTTTTTATATATTAATTCATCATTCTTTTAATTTTTATTAAATTTAAATTTTAAATGCTTTATTTAGTTTAAATTCTAATTATTTAATAAAATCCGAAAAACTTATTTAGTTTAAAAAAAAAAAAAAGGTTTAAACTTAGTTTAAGCTTTAATTATTTAGTAATAAAACATGGTTTAAGCTTTAATTAGTTTAATCTTTACGTTAATAATAAGATTTAGTTTAAGCTTTAATTATATATTTAAATTTTGCTTTAAAATAAAATTAAAGTAATTTATTAGTGACTAATAAAATAGAATGATTAATTAACTAAGTAAGCATTTAGTGTTAACGATAAATTATGTTAAAACATCACATTAATTAGTTTTAAACGAAAAGTTTAAGGACTTAAACCATGACACGGGGGAGGGGGCTTCATGCGCACTAGGAAGGTAAGTGAGAGGAAGTGGTGAATGTGGTACAGTGCTAGTGTAACTACCAGTCGAGGGAATCAGTAGTTTTTTTAGGCGAAGACATCAAGCTTAGATGATTTGACCTTGACCTAGCCACTTCCCCTAAAGAGAGTAACTTCTGTTTACAGACAAGTTAAAAAAAATCCTTACGCCTAACCCTGTTTTCAAGTTTAAGTGGCGCAAATGTGACTTGCCCTAGACTCTCCCTGACAAAATTTTGGTTGATGCAGATTCAATTATATAGGATGGTTAGGACTCGAGGAAATCGAGGTAGATGAGCATCGTTGTAGAGACCGCCAACGATGCCACCACCATCACCTGAATTAGCTCTCATTCTGCACTCTTTGGAGGCCATAAATGAGACTTTAAAGGGGCGTCATCCAGCAAGGATCGAAGTGGAGCTCCCACCATCTCGAACGCGTAATCCTGAAGCATCGAGGGATTTAGGGGGAGGGCCTCCACCCGAGGACATCACTAGAGAACAGCAGAAGATCAAAATTCCAGAGTTCATCGGGGGTCATTCCAGTGAACATGCAGAAGCATGGTTGGAGGGGATGACACAATGTTTCGCCTTAAGGGACTATGCATCCACATCAAAGGAAAAAATAGAAATCTTTCAGTTAAGGGGCAGTGCCTTGAACTGGTGGGGCAACTTGGAGAGGCAGTTGCACCTTACCCTAGACACCATCTCTTAGGAAATTTTTGAGGAAAGATTCCGAAGGAAATATCTACCAGCTTACTATGAGGAACAATAGGTGGGAGCATTTCATGCCCTAGTATAGGGAAACAGGACCGTGGAAGAGTACAAGGTCAGGTTTATGGAATTGGTGAAATATGTTTCATACATGGATAATGATCAATGACATGCAAAACGCTTTGTCTATGGGTTAAACCCTAATATAATGGCCATGGTACGGATGTGGAAACCGTCTTCGGTAGCGGAAGCAGTATAAAATGAATGTTATGTTGAGGAACACATGAAATTAAATGGAGGTATGAGATCGACCTTTCCGCATCAGCCTAGATTTGTGGGGAAGGCCCCTAGGACATTCTCCAGGGGAGGGAGCTCCAGGAAGCCTCCATATGGTAATAGAGTCGCACCAAGGATAGTCGCCACAGGTATTTCAATGGCAACGAGTGCAACATCCTATTCATCACCAACGACGTAGGCAGGTTCACAACCTTCTTGGGGAGTAGCTAGTAGGGGTAGGGGTTCCAGGGGAAGGAACTCATTTCAGAGATCGTCACAGAGCAGTGCGCAGGTTCCATCTCGTCTTACGTGTTGGGGATGTGGAGGACCCCATTACCAACATGAATGCTCAGAGTTGCAAGAAGGATTTGTGCATAGAGAAGGAAAGGCCCCAATGGGAAGAGCAAGTGGAAGCCACCGGATTTATGCAAAAGTTAATAATCACCAGGAAGAACATCAATCCACGGTGGTGGAGTCATCAGGTACACTATATCATATGAATGTTAAAATTTTATTTGATTTTGGTGCTACATATAGTTTCATTTCATCTTCTACATTAGAAAAGAGTGGGTTGGCATCCTACGAGCACGACGAATTTAAACAAGTCGAGATGGCTTCGGGGGAAAAACAAGCAGTAGGACGTAGCGTTGATAATTGTCTAGTAGACCTGGGAGTGTGTACTACCAGGTTGAAGGTATACGCCACTGCTCTCGGGACATATGACCTAATCATTGGAAGGGATTTGTTAGAATCCCATCGAGCTATGGTAGATTATTTCAAAAAAAGGGTGCTTTGTGTTGACGATGAAGCAAGGCCAGTAGAGATCCATGGTGTATGGAGAAAGGTGTCTCTACGCTTTATCTCAACTATGTAGGTTAAGCGTTGCATGAGGCAAGGATGTCGACTTTATGTAGTGGAATAAGTGAATGAGAGGAAAGGACCCTCCTTGGATCAGTACCCAGTGTTGTTAGAGTTTAAGGATGTTTTTCTGAACGAGTTGTCGGGGTTACCTCCTGAGAGGGAGCTTGATTTTACTATTGAGCTAAAACCTGGTGTAGAACCAATTTCCAAGACTCTGCATACACTGACAGCGCCAGAACTTTGTGAGTTGCAGACGCAGTTGAAAGAGCTACTCGACTTAGGGATAATAAAGCCCAGTGTCTCGCCTTGGGGCGCACCACTAATATTTGTGAAGAAGAAGGATGGTTCCTTACGACCATGCATATATTACAGGGACTTGAACCGTGCTACAGTGAAAAATAGGTACCCAATACCACGAATAGATGATCTCTTCGATCAGATGAAAGGAGCAGGGATATTCTCAAAAAATGATTTACTATCAGGGTATCACCAATTAAGGATTAAGGAAGGCAATATTCCTAAAACTGCCTTTCAATCTTGGTTTGGGCATTACGAGTTAGTTGTAGTACCTTTCGGATTAACCAATGCGCTAGCACTATTCATGAGCCTCATGAATGGTGTATTCCGGAAGTACTTAGACCGCTTTGTACAAGTCTTTTTAGATGATATCCTCATCTATTCCAAGAATGAAAGAGAGCGTGAGGAACACTTATTAGTGGTGTTTTGCTGACATAGAGAGAACAAATTGTATGGGAATTTGTCGAAGTGTTCCTTCTTCTAGAAATAAATTCACTATTTAGGGCATATCATTTTCGGCGAAGGAATCTCTGTGGGCCCAGAAAAGGTAAAGGCCATTATGGAATGGCTAGTGCCAAAAAATGCTCATGAGGTAAGAAGCTTCATGGGGCTAGCGGGTTATTATCTGAGATTTGTGGAAGGGTTCTCTAAAATAGTGAAACCCATCACCACTTTGCAGCGCAAGGGGGTCAGGTATGATTGGACAGAAGAATGTGATAGTGCATTCATCGAGCTTAAGAGGTTACTAACTAGTGCACCAATTCTACGAGTGTCGGATATGGAAAAGGACTTCATAGTCTGCACAGATGCCTCGAAGCAAGGGTTGGGGGCCGTGCTAATGCAGGATGGAGGAGTGATAGCTTATGCGTCAAGGAAGTTGAAGAAACATGAGGAGATTTAAGCTACTCATGATTTAGAGTTGGCAGTTGTAATGCTAGCTCTGAAACTTTGGAGGCACTATCTAGTAGGGTGAAACTTTGACCTCAAAACGGACCATCAAATTTTAAAACATCTCTTCACTCAAAGGGATCTGAATGCCAAGAAAAGGCGATGGAGTGAGTTCATGAGTGAGTACAATTTTGGTATTTCATATATCAAGGGAAAAGAGAATGTGGTCGTGGATTCCTTGAGTAGGAGACCACGTGTCTTCTCCTTGGTACCTTTAAAAGTCAATCTGAGGGAACGTGTGTTGACGCAACTCCTTGGAGACAGTTGGTATTTAAAGGTTACTTCAAACCTCCAGAGTGGGAGGTAATTAGATCCAAAGTATGAAGGATATAGTCTGGAAGCAGACGGACTATTAAGATATCGAGGAAGGATGTACATCCTCGAAGGTGGGGATATTTGAAGCATAATACTGAAGGAAGCCCATAGAGCACTTTATTGTGTGCATCCGAGTGTGAATAAAATGTACACAGACATGAGAAAGCTCTTCTTCCGGGTAGGCATGAAGCTTGATGTAGTCCATTTCATTGCCAAGTGCTTAGACTGTCAACAAGTGAAATCCGTTCACCATCACCCTGCAAGACTCCTACAACCACATGATGTTCCTATGTCCAAGTGGGAAGTCATTTCTATGGATTTTGTTGTGGGGTTGCCGCTCACATATCATAGACACAATGCCATCCTTGTGATAGTTGATAAGTTGACCAAGCGTGCTCATTTTATTCCAGTTAAAGACACTTATGATGTCATTGATGTGGCATGCGTGTTTGTAAGTGAGGTCATCCATTTGCATGGGATACCTAAGAAGATCATTTCAAATAGGGACTTCAGATTCACTTCTAGATTTTGGACAAGTTTGCAGTCAGCGTTGGGGACTTAGTTGAACTTAAGAACAACTTATCATCCTAAAACAAATGGGAAAACTAAGAGAGTAAATCAGGTTATGGAAGACATGGTTAGGATGTATGTTATGGATAATCAAACCCATTGGGAGAAGTACCTACCTTTGGTAGAGTTTACCTACAATAACAGTTTTCATAGCTCCATCGGAATGCCACCCTACGAAGCTCTGTATGGAAGGTCATGCAGAACACCGTTGAGTTGGGAAAGATTAGAAGACCAAGTAACAGTTGGGTCAAAATTGATTCAAGAGATGGAGGAACAGGTGATTCAAATTACGTAGAGACTAAAAGAACCACAAGATAGACAGAAAAGTTATGTGGATGCACACAGGACTGACCGAAGTTACAAAGTAGGAGATCAGTTTTTCATTCGTATCAGGCCTAATAAGAGTACCATTCGGTTCGAGAAGGGGAAAAATTTCTCACCTCGATTTATAGGACCGTTCAAAATCCAAGAGAAAATTGGACCCATTGCCTATCGTCTCGTACTGCCACCCCACTTGCATAAAACTCATAATGTTTTTCATGTATCTGTTCTACATCATTATGTTGTTGATGAATCACATAGACTAAATTGGAAGGAATTGCAGGTATCAGACACAAGAACCCTCACGATAGAACCATTATGCATATTGGACCGTAGAGTCTGACAGCTCAAGAACCGTCTGGTAGACCAAGTTAAGGTCCAGTGGGACAAGTTTATTCCAGGATCTGCTACTTGGGAGAATGTCGAGATATTACGATGAGATTATCCCTCACTTTTTTTTTTCACCTCGAGAAAATGTTTCTCGAAGGTTGGGTGTATGTAACACCACCTTTTGACTTAGACAACTAAGATTACCGCAGGCCTAATCACCTTTATTTTCTATTCACAGTGAAACTATTAATGATATACTTGAACTTTTAAGATGTATGAACCTTTATGAATGTTTAAATGTATTTGAATGATGATGGATATGATGTGATATATTGTGAGAATGTAAATTTTATGAATGTTTAAATGTTATTTGAATGATGATGGATATAATGTGATCTACTATATGAATGTAAATTCTATAAATGTTTAAATATCACTTGAATGATGATGGATATGATGCGATATACTATGTGAATGTGAATCCTATGAAGGTTTAAATACTATTTGAATGATGATGGATATGATGCAATCTATTATGTAAATGATAATTCTATGAATGGGTAACGTTGATTGAATTATGGGGATATTATGAGATCTATTTCTAACTTGAAAACTTTGATGTTAAAGTTGTTGGTATGTGAATACCAAATTGAAATTATGGTTGTATGCAATTACATGATGATAATGCATAGATATGTATGAGTTTTTGTTACAGACTAATCTGCAGGTCATTGGGCTAATGAAATAGCCAAGAGATAATGGTAATGAAAGTGGGTATCATGACCACCGACTGAAAAACAATATGGTATGAATCTTTGTATGTGAAATTATATTGGTTTGAATGTGTTTCTATGATATGTGGACCAGTACAGGATTTCAAGTGGTGAGACTGCCTAAAACTGAATAAACGGTGACAAAACTCCCAGCAACACGGTGCCACTGTATATTCCATTGTAGGGTGTGGACCCTAGTCCTATTAGGAGGGGTGGAGGAATTTTCCACCGTGTATCCTCCGAAACCTGGAGTCATGGGAGGACGGTGTTAGCTCACGCTCCCCTAGATGTGTGATGATGACTGTTAATTGCCTGCTGGGGAAGCTTGGACAAGCTAGTGTCACTTCTGCTTACAGGTTCTATTTGGAGTTAGGTCAATATAGTTGACGCTCCAAGATAGTCCAGCAGAGGAAGGATAAGAATGGAAGATGGAAGTAAGTTAGGGAGCAATGATGAGTAGAAATAGTTGAGAGTGTATGGAGATTTGTCTTATGGTGGAATTTATTTTTTTCCTTCTGAAAAGAAAATGTGTATATATGTATATTCATAATTACTTAACTAAACTACAATTGTCTAAATAAACATTATTGAGCTAGATTATTGTAATTAAGGGATTTCGCAAACAATTGATTGGTTTATTATCTTTTATAAATTGAATAGTCTTGTTGATTGGATTGGATGCATACATAAATTACTATAGAGATGATAGTTATTGTTATTAGTACATGCACGAGACTTGTGTGTACTAGCTACACATGCATTTCTTGCACATGTACACTAGTATGTATGAATTTTCTTGGCTTACTTACTGATAATGCTGGTTATTGGATATGAATGTGTGAACTATGTGTATTTTCCCTTGTATCATAAAAAAAAAAACTTTAACTTCGGGACGAAGTTTCCGGAAGGGTGGGTGTATGTAACAACCCTAAGTAATTAATCAATTGTCACGATTTAAGTAATTGTTTAATGTATATTAGTTTAATTAATTAATTAATTAATTGTCCTGGTTAAATATTTGTTGAATGTATATTGGTTTAATTAATTAATTTAATGATTAAATATTTGTTTAATAAAATCCACTTTAATAAATTATTAATTATTATTTTGTATCGGAAGATCAACCCATTAATGAAAAAGGGATAAGGTGGTTGACACCTAATTGAGGGAGGGTAGTTGAGAATTAAATGAAGGATGAAGACAATGAATGATGGGAGGGGAGGATAAGGCAAGGGGGGAGGGACATTATTTTGGAGGATGGTATTACGGGCTCTGTTTTGGAGGATCTGGTTGTGTGGTTTGGTGGAGGAACTTATGGTGGTTTTGTTGAGGAGCTTGTTGGAGATCTGTTAGAGGGGGCACCGGGGTTGCTGGGGATTTTGGGCTCGGAGGGCCAGGAAACCGCAAGGGTTCCTAGAGATGGGGAGCCGGAGAGGCGTTGTTCCTAGCTGACTGGGAGGAAAAGATTCATTTTTCTGGCAGTTTCAAGCAGTTTGCAACAACAGGAAAGAAAGGGACAAACTTCTTCTTCAAGAGGTATTTTTCTGGTACTAATTTTGTTCAGAATGAAAGTTATGATATGAATTTATGTATGGAAAATGTGTAATATGTTGTGTAATCTGTTATGTGACTATTTTGGACTGTATAAAATGAGAATTTAATATTTAGCTGGTTAATTTGCATAACTTCAACATAAATTAGTTAGATTTGTTGTAATGCAAACATAAATAGAAATTTGATGTCGTGTTCAAGAAAGGAAAAGTATTTTAGATTATAAATTTGCCATTTAACTTTGAAGACTTAGTAAAGGTCTTACACTCTCCCCATCACCAATCTCCACAGAATTTTTGATCCAAGAGAAATATTAACCATCTCAGGATCATGAATTCCAAGACCCCCATGATCCTTGGGTGACCTCACCAAGGTCCAATTTGCCAAGTGGAAATGCTTGGAATTAGATTTACCTCCCTGCCACATAAAGTTATAGATTGTCTGGGCTAAATAATTTTTTATGCCAACATGAGCCAAAAGAGAAGAGAACTGGAATATAGGGAGCGAGGACAAGATAGATTTGAGAAAAATAAGTCTAACATCTAGATTCAACTGAAAAGCACCCCAAATTTCAAACTTCTCTTTTATTTTTTGCAGAGTAACTTGCCAAGTGTCTCCTAAGAGTGAATTCATGCAGATCAGCGTTCCTAAATACTTAAATTATTTCCAATCAGTTGTAAACAAGAATTGAAAGATGTGAGCTATACCCATCAAGATATTTGCATTAATATTCCAAGAATACAATCGACTTTTGTTCTTATTGATAATCCCACCTGATATCTAAGTGAACTGAACCAAAAGAAGTTTGAATTTCCAGGCCATAATTCTTGACGCCCCCCTAACAGTAGAGTATCAACAACAAATTAGAATGGTTAATTCTCTTAACCCTTATGGAAATCCAAAGACCATGGATTTCTCCTAAACAACACTACCACTCATGTCTTCTATTAAGATATTTCTCCATAAGGACATAGGGAAGAGGGGAAAGAGGACAACCTTGTCAAAGACCCTAAGAATCTTTCAAAAAAGAGTCTTACCTACCATTGACCAGAGGATCAATCCAGGGATTGTTGATACAAGAGCCAATCCAGGAAATAAAAGCCTAGATGAAGCCATTTTTTTCCAAGACTGCATTAAGGAATCTATGTTTAACTCTTTCAAAGGCATTATCCATATCAAGCTTAGTGACCATACCTTTTTCCCCTCGATTGAAGATCGAATGTATAGCCTCCTAAACTAGTATGATGTTTTCCCATATTAGCCTTTTTTCCGCAAAACCTCCTTGATTTTACAGAATGAGGTTACATAAAAATGGCCTCAACCTGTTCTTTATAATATTTTCCATAATTTTGTAGGAAACATTTCATAAGGAGATGGGGCGAAATCTATCAAAGGATGTTGAATTTGTCTTTTTGGATTAATGCCAAGAAGGTTGAGTTTGTGTCCCCTCCTATTCTCAAGGATTTTTGAACATATTGAATCATTTCAATGAGATCATATTTGATGATGGACCAACACCTTTTGTAGAAGTGGGTAGTGAATCCATTAGGCCCCAGAGCTTTGTCAGGGTTAAACTGATTCAAGGTTGAAAAAATTTCCTCCTCCTTGACTAATTTATTCAACTCCATATTATCATCCTCAAAAATCATTGAAGGGATGTGACAGATAAATTTCTCACAAAGCTCCTTATCCATCTCTCCCTCATATGTGTATATTTTTTCAAAATGAAGGGAAGTTGCATGCTTTATATTCTCAAAGGAAGATATCACCTTGCCTTATTGAGTATCAATTTCCTCAACCTTGTTACGCCATTGCCGAGCTTTAATCTACTTGTGAAAAAATGAGGTGTTTTTATCTCCATCTTGAAGCCACAAACTTATAGACTTCAACCTCCACATAGCCTCCTCATTTTTCAGTGACTTGACATATTTCTGATACATTGTTTACTCTTCTTCTAACAATTTAAGAAGAACATCATTTCTTTCTAACATTTATTGAATATCTTCCAACATCCTATGATTCTCCAATACTTCTACACGCAGAGAAGGGACAAAATATTTAACCCAACTTTTAAGAGAATCCTTAGTTAATTTGAGCTTTTGTTCCTAGATATGGACAAGGGAGCCCTTGGTCCATTAACTATAGGTTCGAGAAACCAAAGGGAAGAAATCAATATTTTCCATCCACGGGGGGTTAAACCAAAAGGGAATTGGCCTAGGGGAGATAGGGTGGTGATAAGAGATTTCCTAGGGGATCATGAAAGAGGAAATCAGCCTAGGAAGAGACATAAAGGAGTTGTGAATTAAGAAGCGATCAATCCTAGCCATAATCTGACCTAGAATGACTCTTATATTATTCCATGTGAATTTCCCTTACTCGGATGAACATCAATTAGGTCCAAAGAAGACATTAGATCCTCCATCTTTTCCCTTGATGGATCCCTTACAACAGATCCCCATCTTTTTTCCCTTGGATGGAGGGTAGTATTAAAATCCCCAACAATTATATAATTTTAACTAAACCTAGACTCCCCAATTCCTAACAGATAATTCCAACTATCTATTTTTTCCCAATAGATATTGGGCATATACACATTAAATAAATGGATTATCATACTTGTAGGAAGATGAACAAGCTTGACCATGATCTAGTGTGTTTCTTCCAAACTACTTTCCATATGATAAATCTATGGGTTCCAGAGAGTACATAAACCCCCTAATACCTCTCTTACACTGGCTACTAATCCTTTACTTTTTCTCCATATCTATTGAATTTCCTGAAGGACCAAAGAATCCTTCATTTTTGTCTCCTAGATCAAAAGAATTTGGGGTTTCTCGACTCGGGTTAATTTCCCCAATGCTTCTTTCTTCTCATTGCTTCCCAAACCTCTGTAGTTCCAAGAGACTAATTTCATTATTTACCTAAATATTTGGATGCCCCCCCCCCTTTTAGAGGGCTCAGGAATATTTTGGGTCACCCCTTTTGAGGGGGGAACATATCCATGGGTCTTCCCACTTTTCACCTCTTTCTTGAATGCTCCTTCCAAGGTGGTTTGAACGCCTAACTCTTTGTCTGAATCTGCTTCATTCCCCCTTCTATTCTGATTGGAATGTCTACCCACTTTCTTTGTTGTTATATTTTGGGAGACTTATATCTTTGATTCTTCACTCGATTCCTCCTGGCTTCCTTCCTCTAGAATAACTGGAATACTTGAAATAGATCGAGAAAGAATCTCGTTGGGGGTGGGATCCCCATTCTTGGTGGATGGAGCATCTTGAGGTTTCGAATGAGACTCGGGCTTCTCCACCACTACCTTTTTTAAGTCTTCATTTTCCACAATCATCTCACAAGATTATGTTTTTCCTGCTTCTATATTTTATATTGTTCCATACTTGTTCCTACTACTCTCAACCATTTGACTCTCTCCAGTCGCAAATTTGGGAATCTGGGGAGATGGGAGTGGAGGATTTCCCCCTTAGGATTGGTCTAATTGTTGGGTGAATGCCTTTCTGGTTTCCTTCTTCATTTTTGGTTGTCACCATTGATAGTGCACTTTTTCTTTTAGCTAATTCACCATAAGATTTGGACATTTTTTGTGAAATTCCCGTATTCATGATAGGCTTTGCATTTGAACAAGAGTTGCTCATATTCTACCTTTTGGATATAGGACCAATTATCTAAGGTAAGTTGAATATCCTCAAGCAAACCCTTTTCTAGGTTGACCTCTACACATAGTCGAGCACACTCCTAGAGTCCTTCTCTTTGTTTAGCGCGATCAATGTATCTATCTAACATGTTTCCCATGTTTCTCAGGGTTTCGTCATTCCGGTAATGAAGAGGAAGAAAGCGGAGATGAACCCAGACAAGCACTGCAGAAGGAATGTCATTCTCTGGATTGAAGTCAGACATCCATTTATTCAAATACATACCCCTAGTGCTCATAAAATATGGCCCCCTTCTGAAGATAAGATCCCAATTTTCCTTATTTCAAACAAAAAAGCGAAAAAACCCTTACCGCAAAAGCTTGAAAACATTTATTCCTGGATATTTGGCTTCCAAAACTTGTCCACCCATTGAATTGGTCGATCATCCCATTCTCAACAAGTTTTGGAGCGAATGGACGTGAAGTCGATGGATGCACTCACACTTTTGAACTATCATCAAGCTTCTTGATGAAGCGAGAGGGCGGAAGATTTACAGACTTGGTATAAAAAGATACCAAATCCTGAACATCTACAATGTGTGGTGACTGGAGGAAGAAAAAAACCCAATATGAAAACAGAGACCAAGAGAGAGTTGGCTTCCAAGTATCTCAAAATAAGAGTTAATTTCAGTATGCTTTAGTTGTTCATAATAAGAGTTAATTTCAGTAAGCTTTAGATGTTCATAGCCGTTGGCGGATAAAAATTTTAGGAATGATATTTTAAAAAGTTTTTAGAGGAACATTTGGTAGTCGTCAAACTAAAACATGAAGAAAGAGATTATTTCTACATCCTTGGAAGAGTGTCATAGTCAAATGTTATAATCAAATGTAAGGTCCTTCAGATACGATTTTAAATATGCAGACATTGATATATCGACAAAGTGGATTTGGTAACTTTTTGTCGTTCTGCACGGGACCCAAGTTATCAAAGATGCACTCATTTAATAAAAAAATGAGGCTTTTATCATGGGGTCCCTTATTACGCCGAAAGGCATACACCTATTGACAATGGGTAGATTTAATAGGGGTTTAGTGCTTAATAAGTTTTCTATGGACATGATTAAATATGGCTAGAATATTCTTAGTAGTCACACAAAATAAATGGCTGTGATTTCAATCATTAACTTCCTAGCTATTATAAAGACATCAGTTTATGTGTTTACTTTTTTACATTTACCTAATCATATTTAAAAATTACTTTGATAGCTCACTGATTGCCACGTAAGTGATTAATAGAAATTAAAATATTAACACCAGATAAATGAAGCCCAACAATTTATTTGTTAATAGATAATAAAATTTAATATATTCTTTTAAAGATTCATTACATCTTCTCAGCCTTTTGGTGTTCACCAGCAGCTATTTTGCTGCTGTGCTAGTTACTAATATATACATATTTCTTAAACACAAAGGAATGATAACATAAAAGTTTACTAAACCTATAGTGAAGACATTTCTCTGTCACTATAATAAATTTGCGTAATGTTTTATATTAAATTAGTTTAACCGTGTTTATTAATGATAAAATTTGGTCAATTGAATTAAAAATAGGTTATATAAGAAAAAATAAGTATATTAAGATTTTGTTTAAAAAAGAGTTGGTATTAGAAGAGACTTGGTATTAAAAGATGATGAGGAAATAAATATAAAGTTGCCTAAAGGTTTATCGGGAAAGAAAGAAAGGTAGGCAAAATGATAATGTTACTTGGATGCTTAAGGATGGGAGGAGTGGTATTTCTTAATATTTGACATGAGGAAAAGTAATAATATGTTATAATAATTTTGATTAAAAATATTGATGAATTGTGAAATCTATGTTTATAAATGAGAAAAAGTAAATAATATGTTATAATAATTTTGATTAAAAATATTGATAATTTGTAGAAAAACTACGTATAAAGGAAAATCAGAAAAAGTTATATATTTTAACATTTGAGGTGAAGTAAAAATAAATGATATGCTAAATTTTTTTTAAGGAAAAAACTAAATTTATAAAGTGTTAAATAACTTCATCTAAAAATTAATAACAAAGGAAATATTAATATTTATAATATAAATATTTAAATATCTTTAAATACAAAAATATATATCAAGAATTTCATAATTTAAATTAAACTGAATGATAAAACGTTCATATCATTCAAATTCATTTCTTTATTGTTTTTATATATGTGATTACAAAGTGTATTACAATCAAT
>JZKD02S1240355.1:0-12332 GCA_000966675.3 Picea glauca
AAACACCATCAACGAAAGCCCATGGATAAGATTTATCAACCTCCAAATTGCCAACTTGCCTTGGTGCTTTTACCTTTGGTGTGATCATAAAGATATTTTATTTGATGTTCTATTTGGAAAGGAGGGATCTCCTTATCCTAAAAAATGATAGAGTTCTTGCTATCCAAATGACCCTAGAGGTTATTAGTGCTAAATATATATGTTCTTTGAGAGGTCTATCATCAAACCATTTCAACAAAGAAGTCTTCTACCAGGTATCCTCTCCTTAAGATAAGGAGAGAATCAAACCCTATACATACTTAGGAAAAACACAATGAATGAACATGTGATTGATATTACGAAACTCAAGCACATAAAGAAATCAAGATAACTTGAAAGAGTTCTTTGTATTGTATTTCATAATGAGAAAGTGAAATATTTCTTATATAGGATTACAAGCAAGTTGAGTCAATCTACTTTATGAATGTGGGATAGGCCGAGAAACACAATAAAGTGAAATAAGCATAACAACATAAAATAAACTAAAGTCAAATTGAATTTATTAATGCTTAAGTCTAATATCTAATTGACCATTATAAGCTAATATTTACTTTAACACCATTCCTTAATGGTCAATCTACTAACTACACCAAATATCCCACACCGCGCGTGGTTACAATCTTAGTTCTCCCTCTTTCCCATAGGCTCCTCGATCCCTGTGAGGTTGACTAGATCGCACCAGGCTCCTCAGCTTGCGATCTAACCCTCGGGATCAAGTCCCTCACTCCTTCCTTAGCTCACCAACTTAATGAGTCATATAGTTCTTACACTTCTCTCTCTTTTTTTCCTTCTGTGTGTCTCATCTCGCCTCTCGTTGTCCTCTTTTTCACTGCCTAAGTACTACTTATTTATATCTTCAGCTCACCAGCCATTACAATGCATTACAAAAACCCTAACCCTAGTGTCGTTAGGTCTTCCATGCATGCACGTGTGTTTCTTTTCCATCCAGTTGTCTTCTTCCTCTTGCATGATTCTCCTCCAAAAATAGCCTTTATTTCTGATTCGGCTTGCACTCAACACGTGTCCCCGAATTTTACATATTTTTCAGGACCTAAAGACTTGGTGAAAATGTCTGCAGTTTGGTCCCTTTTTACATGTCTGCAAATGTTATGGATTCCATCTGCTTCATGATCCCTTTTCCATTGATGAACTAGAGTTGGACCCCGACCAATTCTGAACCTATTCATTTTTATCACTCCAAGTTATGGGAGGAGAAAGATAAGGATTTCTTTTATGAAATATGCCACAATGTCGTAGTACCTGCTCACATAGCCATTTATGGCCACCTGCCTCCTCAGATTTCATAGAGGATTATGGGAAACCTAGGCAAGCTCGCAGATTGGTTCATTGAGGAGAATTTCTCCTACATCAGATTTTTTGGTTGCTTAGTTCCCCCTCACGCTCTCCCACAATTTTTACCTGATAGGTTGGTGTGCAGAGAAGTGGCATACCAGACAGTGGTGGGAGGTATCAGCAAGGGGCTGAAAGCAGCTCAAAAAAAGGTATGGCCGACTTTCCCCATTCAAGTTGGCATGCTTACATTATTGGATTTAGGCCACTCTAAAGTTGAGGCCGCAGCTCTGGAGGATGTTAAATTGGTTGACATTGAGTTCAAGAAACATGATCCACACAAGATAGTGGAAAACCATATGGCTCAGTTAAACATGAAGCGATACATGCATGAGGATTCCCCGTATGACGAAATATTCAGGGGGGTTAGATCTTATGAAGAAGTCCAAAGAAAATTCCTGACCCTACCCCCATACCAACAAGTTGGTTTCCTCAGCTTTCAAAAAAATAGACGAAACAATCTGCCAAAGATACTGCAAGGAGAATCAATAGCCACGCCTCCTTCATAGGAAACTAAATCTACAGGATCTAAGTCAGGCTCCTCCACTAAACCTAAAGCCGAAAGGGTCCCCAAAAGCCCAGAGGTATTATTTCAGTATATAAGAGTGTCACTATCAGGACTAAATGATCCACAGGTGATAGCATGGTTCGAGGCCTTCATGAATTCGGGACAAACTGTCTCTCATTCAACACCAACAACTCTTGTTGGCACCCCCAATACAACATGACAACAACATTCCACTGAAATTGCATCTACCATCACATCATTAACTCCTCTATAGACCAGCTTTGGAAATCCTAATTCCAAAATCATTTTTGTGGGTGATCTTACTCCCATATTGCCCGAAGAGATGCCTCCTTCAGATTTATTTTTTAGTAATAAATAGAAAGCCATTTTGAAAAGAGAATCTCACCAAAAGGATGGAGTGATAAATAAAAGGAAAAGATTGGTGTATGATGGGAATGACCAGGACAGTCCAGTATTTGCAAAGGAAGTTGCAGGTTCGCTAGGTGCTTTTGTCACTGCCAATCAATGGTCGATGGACAATTTGACCGAAAAACTATGACAGAAGTGCCTATTGGTAGAGCAATTGCAGAATCAGATATATGCCACATAACAGACTATCAGAAACAACATGAACCAGGATTTCGAGCAAATCAGGGCTAGTGATCGACAACAAATTAAACAACTTCAGGATAACCTCAATCTTCTCCACCAGAGTTTGCAGACTAGCCAAGGTCTGGTCACTCAACGTGACGAGTTGATAGAATAGTTGCAAGCCAGATTGGCCCTAACTGAGGGTACCACAATAGACATCTCGGCCTTCAAAACTCAAGCATTGGAAATCAATGAGAAGTTGGAAGCTGCCCAACAAGAAATTTATATGAAAGTAGATGCCATCCAGAAATGTTATCAGGCAGTCGACCTTCCCCTAAAGGATATCTATGTCAAGGAAAAAGAGGCCCGCTCATCCCAGTCTAAATTTCAATAAGTCCTCATATTGATGCATAAAGTTAATGTCCTTGATTTTCCTCTTCTCTCTTATTCTGAACAATTAAGAGGTGAGATGGCCCTAAAGGTCTGGGAAACAAATCTGGAAGAAAGCAAGAGGTTTTCCAAAGAGGTGAAAGAAGCTTGTCTAGAGACATTGTCATAATTAAACAAAAATCTGATTGAGTTTGAGGGGAGTAATATCTCAGAGGCCCTGGGGAAAATTGAGATAGAAATGAACCAACAGAATTCCAGAAAGAACAAAGAAGAAACTATGGCAGCCATTCAAGAAATGAGCCAGATTGATCTTCTTAAAATCAATAAATGACTAGTTAATCCAAGTTCATAGTTTCAGGCCATAGTCCAAGAGGTCAACAAGATCCGAGAAAAGTTGTCCCAAATACAAAATAAATTATTTTCCTTCGAAGTAAATGAAAGGATTGAGCCCTCAAGGTTCATGGTGGCATTGATGGATAGGTGCACCCAATGCATTGAACATGGAATAGAAAGTATAGATGGGAGCAAGTGAGAAAGAGTGAACAATGTCCTTTCCTTCTATCCTCTCTACCCTTCACCTTCCAGCAGTCACTTACCTTGTCCACCTGCATTCTAACCTCCACTTATCCCACTTCATCATCATATACTTGTTATCTCATCATTATTTCCATAGACAGTTACTCTCCCTGTGACCGTTATGCATTCCTTGGCGAGCCAATGTTGTGTTAGTCGTCTGAGTATCCTCCCCCATGACCTCGATTGCGATTCATTACCCTACTGAGCATATCTGAAGGGACAGATGGTAACAAAATTAAACGGCCAAGACAATATGCCAAATGATTAAGGTGGCCTTAATGACATGTGTACCTAGCCCAAAGGAATAAGGAAAAGGATCGCTTCTACTAGTAGACGAAGAGACGGAGGAGAGCACCAGCGAAATTCATCAAAATTTACACATTGTTGTTTTATTCATATGTATGCTATTTATAGTTAAATATTGTAAGAAGTCCAACAATTTTCAGTTGTGACAGATTTTGTATAAATACATAGATTTAAGATCTATTGAAGGTTGCTTCTTGCCGAATGTAATAGATAAACTATCTATTTGAGTATTAATACAAGTGTAGACTGTTCAATTTGAGTTATGTGTTTCTTCTGTGTTTCCATTTCCCCGAATTTCTTTATGTAATTCCTTGAAAAGTGATTGGTTGCAATTTAGTATTACAACTATTGTGATCATATTATACCAACAATTCATTTAGTAAACAATTTTTCCTCTATTATTACTATGAGTAAAACAAGACCTGCGATCTGTGTGAAGTACTGCATTCTATATCATGTTCAAGGGTGTGTTCTTTACCTTTCTTCCACTTCAAACAAGGTGAGACTCATTTGTAATTGATGCCTAAATTTGTTTAACAGTTTTGTAACTCTTTCCTACACCATTTGATATTATAATTGCAACTCAGATAACAAGATACAACCTTTGTACTGTCTTATTATTAATTTCGTTCAAATTTCATTTCTCATAAAACTGAACGTAGGAAAAGCACTCATTAAAACATTTTATTTAAACACTATTGATGCTTCACATTATTCTTTGAGCATTAGGATTAATTTCAGAAACAACATCTTTTTGGCGCCATTGTCGGGGACGAAGAAACAAAATCATTTTCTCTGGGAGAACGACAAGGTAAATTTTGGTCTTTTATGGTGAACAAAGATTGAATATGTAAGTAAGGATTATTTTATTTTTCACCCGACGACTCCACCGTAGACAAAACTGGCATTCGGTCTAAGGAATACCAGGAAAATCACAGATGAAAAGCAGACTACACCAATGTCAGATCCCGAAAAATTGTTGAAACCAAAGGGATATCTCAAACAGACTGTTGCATTAGTAGGTAAGGTCTATCAACCCAGAGTTACACAAGCTAATGTTAAGGTTCCCACTGAAGAAATAACCCCTAAAGAAAGTTTTAAACAAATTCATTCTGCAGAGGCATCAACTAGTAAACCTGAGGTTAAACTCGAAACTCCATAGGTAATTATTCCTGAGATAAAAGTTGAGATTGACCTGATAGATGCTTTTACCAGTGAGAACAAACGGTCCCTTTTGATCCCCTCTGTCATTGACACTCTGTCGGTTCTCTCCTTTCCCGAAACCCTGAAGAGTACTTTCTATACCCATATTCACCCCCTATCTCATCTCCTATATACATCTGGTAAACCTGAGGAACCCAACTCAAGTTTCCCTTTTCCTCCTCATCTATATCTTTCGTCTCCTCACAATATTTTTCCCGAACTTCATTATCAACACCTCGAAGAGGTCGAAAGGTCAACAATTCAGTCTTTCAAAGTTTTTGAAAATCTCCTTTTTAGCCCCCGAAGTTCGTCTCCTAGAATTTCAATGGTTGGTGTTGGAGGTGTTGGTGTTGTTGGTGTCGGAGGTGTGTAATTTGGTCGACAAGCTCAATGCCCTAGAATCTTTGCCAAGGTAGCTGCTAGATATGATCCCTTGGTCCTTCCTACTGTCCTACATAATTTGCTCCAAAATTACATGAAGAACCTCCCCAAATTCATGGGAGAAGGAGATCTAACCACAACATAACATATAGCCTTCTTCAATCAGTTTGTTGATATCATTGGCATCGAGCATGAGGATGTTTACTCAAGATTATTAGTACAAAACTTTGAAGGACAAGTGAGGACTTGGTTCAGAGGTCTTCCAGTAGGTTCCATACAATCATATGACGATCTAGAAAATGCCTTCCTAAGACAGTGGGGCGAGAAAAATGATCATCTTTATTATTTGACCGAATTCAGGGCTTTGAGAAATAAGACTTCTGAATTAGTGCTTGAATTTATCTAGAGGTTCAATAAGTTGTATCACAAAATCTGAACTGAACTCAAACCTTCTCAACTAGCTGCAAAAGTAACTTTTGCAGAGGCTTTTGATTCCGACTTTGCTCTACTTTTAAGAGAAAGGAGATCTACCACTTTATCAGGAATGCATGATGATGCTATAGAAATTGAGTCCAATATGATGGCATCCGGGAAATTAAAAACTAAAGTTGAGATGAGAGCTAGAGAACCTAGGTGTTTCAGAGAACAGGCAGGACCCTCAGATTTGGGAAGTCCGCAGAGGAAAAAATGGATGAGATGGCCAAGATTATTAAAGACTTATCAAACAAAATTTCTAGGATGGAATTAGATCACGACAAACCTGATCCATACGTTAGGACTCAATTCAAGAGAAACCCTAACCCTCAGATACAACAAAGAAAAGTAAAATATGAAGATCAAAACATCCAAGCTCTGTTTAAAACTGAAAATTTCATGCAGAGGGATGAAATGCAAGATTATGAGGAGTTAGAAGAAGATCTGAACAACCTTAGCGATGATGATATTGAGCCACACTTAACCAGGAAGGATTATGAGAAATCTTTAGATCTGGAATCCTTTTTTAATAATGAGGAAAAGATCAACAATCTGGGGGACTCTACGTATCAAGGTCTTGCCAACTCAATAATGGGCGAACTCCAACATAAGTATGATTTAAGGCCCAGAAAGAAAATTTCTACAAATGTTCCACCAAAAAATATTTTATCACGAAGTAAAGTGAATGAGGCAATAGTTGCCAAACCATCAACTAAAACACAAGTTGTCCGAATAAAGCAAGCTGAAACAAAAACAGTGCAAACTAAGAAGCTGGAAAATACAGAAGCAGAAGTTCAAACCAGGGAAACTGAGAAAACAATTGGGGGTTTCAATTTAGAAAATGAACTTAATAAAAATAAAATCCCAATGCCTCTGGTCGAACTTGCAAAAAACCCGATTTATAAAAAGAAAATCGCTAAAGCGATACATTTTTCTAATGTTGAATGTCAAGTTGACGTTATTAATCTGTAGGACGAAAAACCTACGATCATGTTCGGTCCACACATTGAAAACAATAAGGATTATGTTGCTCCATTCTATATTACACTAACTATTCACAACCATTTACTCCACAATTGCATGTTAGACTCAGGGGCCTCTCATAATTTAATGCCTAAGATTATCATGGAAAAATTAGGCCTCGAAATTACTAGACCTTATCAAGACTTGTACTCGTTTGATTCTAGAAAGGTTAAGTGTCTAGGTATGATTAAAGATTTGGTAGTAAATCTTTCTCAGATCCCTATGAAAAGTATCCTTATGGATGTGGTTGTTACTGACGTTCCTGCCAAGTACGACATGCTTCTATCTAGGTCTTGGGGCACCAAGTTAGGAGGATTGGTTCAGGTGGACATGACTTATGCTACAATCCCAATTTTTGGTGGGCAATTCACGCGATTGTACAGAGAAACTAGATTGGCGTATACTGTAAGTGACCCTCAGAACCCAAATAATTTCTCAGTCTATGTTGATGATCGAGACTTAGGAAATTGTATATTATCTATAGATGACGATTTTGAGGAATGTACGGAAGAATAAAATAAAAAAATAGAAGCGACAAAGAAAAATGTAAATGTTAGAGAAGGAATGTGGAAAATGTTCTTCGATGGTGCCTCATCCTATCAAGGAGCGGGAACCGGGGTTTTATTCGTGGCACGAGGTGATGAGTATCTTATTCCTTTCTCTTATAGATTACAATGGGAGGTCGATTATATGAATAATGTCTATGAATATGAAGCTCTGGTTTTAGGATTAGAAGTTGCAAGGAAGTTAAAAATCAAACACCTGATAGTTTATGGTGATGCAGAGCTTATTGTAAAACAAGTAAAACAACAGTATCAAGCTAAGCATCCAAGGTTGAGATCATATAGGAATTGTGCCTGGGATCTTATAGATAATTTACTCTCGTCCTTTAACTCTATTCCTAGGATGGAGAATCAAAAATTTGATTCCTTGGCCAAGGCTGTTGCGATCATCATACCACCTACTGTCTTGAAACTGAAATATCACATCGAGATGAGACATAGACCTTCGATCCCGAACAATTTTCAACACTGGCAAGTGTTTGAAGACGACGAACAAATCAAACAGTTCATGGAAATGATTGATGAGTTTTCTGAAACTCACATAGATCAGGAAAACTAGAATGATCCTGCTTGGATTATGCAGGAAGGGAAAAACCCAGAGAAATTCCAAGATAAGATTGCAAATCACCGCATGCTCTTGCTTAAGAACAATTAGATTCCCAGAGGCATGATCCCCTTAGAAAGGTTGTTTGACCAGGATGACATACCTTTAAATTCTACCTTACGATCTCAACCCGAAGAAGTTGAAGACTGTAATGTAGGAACTAATGAAGATCAGAAAATGGTCAAAATATCAAAATACCTTCTGGCCCAAATGAATAGTAAGTACGTTGAGTTGCTTAGGTAGTACAAAGATGGTTTTGCATGGTCTTATGATGATCTGAAAACTTATGATACCTCTGTTATTGAACATAAGATTCCTTTAAAACATGGTATTAAACCTTTTAGGCAGAAGCTCGGGCAGATAAACCCCATTCTCCTGCCAGTAATAGAAAGGGAAGTTAAGAAACTCCTCGATGCAAAAATCACCGTTCCACTCATATACTCTTAATGGGTAGGAATTTGGTCCCCGTTAGAAATAAAAACAATGAAATAAGGCTCTATGTTGATTTCATAAACTTAAATCGGTCATCCCTTAAAGATAACTACCCTCTCCCAAAGATGGATCGCGTTCTAGAGAAGGTAGTCACGACTAACAAGATTTCCATGATTGATGGTTTTTCCGGATATAATCAGATCGTTGTTCACGAAGATGACAGAGAAAAGACCGCGTTTACCACTCCATGGGAAACCTTTATGTACAATAAAATGCCCTTTGGTTTGATGAATGCAGGAGCTACTTTCCAGAGAGCGATGGATATCGCATTCGTCGGTGAGAGAGACAAATTTGTTGTTATTTATCTAGATGATTTGACAGTTTTTTCTAACTTTGATGCACAGCATTTGTTGCACCTCAGACAGACCTTTGAAAAATGCAAAAAGTTTGGTTTGTCTCTTAATCCCAAGAAATCACATTTTGCTATGCAAAAAGGTAATATTTTGGGCCATATAGTGTCGAAAGAAGGAATCAAGGTTGACCCTAAGCGAGTTAAGGCTACTGACATGATTAATATCCCTAGGAACATAAAATAAATTCAATATTTTTTAAGGAAGATCAATTTTTTGAGAAGATTTATTCCCAACTTTGCTGAAATAATCAAAATGATTGCAGATATGTTGAAGAAGGACAACGAAGTGAAGTGGACTATAGAAGCTAAAGAATCTTTCGAGCGTGTCAAGAAATATATAGGGGAAGCACCAGTACTAGAAAGTCCAGACTATACAAAGGAATTCTTAATCTTCTCATTTGCTTCTGAACATACTGTTGCAGCGGTACTCTTGCAAAAGAACGAAGAAGGATTCAAACAACCAATAGCCTTCTTCAGAAAAATCCTCAGGTATGTAGAATTAAGATACGATATACTTGAGAAGCAAGCTTATGCAATAGTAAAGGCTCTCAAGGCCTTCAGAACATATGTATTACATTCCAAAATAATCACTTATGTCCCAACAAATGTTATCAAAGACATCTTGGTTTAGCCAGACAGTGATGGAAGAAGAGGTCGATGGTTGGCTAAAATTAAAGAGTTTGATATAGAAGTGAAACCGACCAGGCTATTCAAAGGTCAAGGCTTGACAAAGCTATTAGCTAAATCAAATTTCAGAGCGCTAGGGATAAATAACCTCGAATCACATGTTTCCCTCCTAGATATAGAAGAAATTGACGATCAGGCACCTACAATTCAGATTGAAGATAAGTTTTCTTCCTCTACTTGGTATCGTGATATTGTTACATACCTCCTTACACTTCAATGCCTGAATGACATGACTCCGTCTAAAGCAAGGACTTTGAAGCTACTTGCAATTAAATATTGTATTATTGATGGTCAGTTGTACTGGAAAGACCCTCTAGGCTTCTTGTTATGTTTCCTGACAGAATCTGAAACAGAAGGCGTCATTGGTGAATTCCATGAAGGAGTGTGCATAGGACATCATGTCTGGAGAGCAACGACCTACCATATTTTAAGGGCTAGATATTATTGGCCAAATTTATTTACTGATGTGAATGCAAGGGTCAGAGCCTGCAATTCGTGCCAACTGTTTGCTGGTAAACAAAAGCTCCCTGCCCTACCACTAATCCCAGTAAAAGTTGAAGCTCCTTTTCAACAATGGGGCCTAGACTTCATTGGAGAAATCCATCTACAATCAAGTGCTCAACATAGATGGATTATAACCACTACTGATTACTTCACAAAATGGGTTGAATCCATTCCGACTCAGAATGATATGGATTTGGTAGTAATAAACTTCTTGGAAGAAAACATCCTATCGAGAATTGGTTGTCCTCAAAAAATAGTCCCTGACAACACTCAAGATTTTAATTCTATGGCCATGATCAATTTCTACCAAAAGTACAATATTGTTTTAGGTCATTCTACAGCCTATTATCCTCAGGGAAATGGGTTGGTTGAATCGTATAACAAGAGCCTGATGACTATAATAAAAAAAGTGTTGACAGAAAATAAAAAAATCTTGGCACATACACCTAAAGTATTCCCTATCAGCAAACCGAATCGGCACCAAGAAATCGATAGGTATGTCCCCTTTTCAATTGGTTTATGGTACCGACATTTTCCTTCCTATCAATCTCACTCTTCATGTGATGAAACTCTGGCAGGATGCAAATGAAGAGACAAATGACGTTACGAGAAGGATGAACCAAATCATCGAAGTTCATCAAAATAGGGTGGAAGTAGATGATAAACTTCAAAAGTACGAGGATAATATGAAGGCCCTTTTCAATAAAAAAGATAAATACAAGGAGTTTCTTCCTGGTGATCTAGTTTTAAAGTGGGATGCTAGAAAAGAAGATGCAGGGAAACATGGAAAGTTCGATCATCTTTGGTTCGGACCATTCAAGATTGCAGTTGTTGAGGGGAAAAACTCTTTCTTACTGGAAAATATTGATGGAGAAATCCTTGACACTCCTATCAACGGGCGTTACTTAAAACATTTCACGCAGTAATCATATTTCAGATTCTCGTTGTATATATCAGTTTGGATTGACGTTCATTTTCTTTTTTAATTTGCAATTTTTCTTTTCATTTGTAAATTATCCAAGTCATTTTATCGTTTGTTGTAAATAAACCATGTTTACTTAACATCGTTAAAACAAAATATAAAAACATTTGTACCATCTCTATTTGGCGGAATTTCCTGACATTTCGCATTTCATTCCTATGCAGAATACATATTGTTAAATGAGAGATAAGGATGCATCAGAACCCAACGCTTATTTTTCAAAACATTCAATTTATCTCAGAATAGGTGATGAATTAATGATCTTCCTAATTGAAAGTTCAAAAGGAAAACGAGGTATGAGTTCCTACCTTTCTAGTTCAAATAAGATTTTTCAAGGAATTCTTTGAAATAAATGGGAAGGAAGTTTCACTTGTAATAATACTGTCACCCGACCTAGAATCAGAGAAGTATAAAATTACAGCTTAAAGGGTCATACCTATAAAATTATAAATCCATCTTTGAATTAAAAATAAAATAATAATAAACAAGCTAGAAGAAAGTTTGAATTAAATATACAAACTTATGTGGGATTGGGATTTTTGTGTCAAGGCTTCTGAATCCTCATTTGGTTACTTTTTCTTATCCCCAAGTTCTTACCCACTTCATATTTCCTTTATCCTTGCCTAATCTTCATAAAAAGAAAGAATCTCACCTTGACTCTGAGAACTCAAAGACATATTTTCAAAATAAGGTTAGGTGAAAATCTTTATTCTCCTTTGATTTTAATTGAAAAAGTATGTTTAGTCTAATCCTAATAATTTTAGCTCTTTTATCAGACTTTAAATTGACTAATTCGCTCAAGGTTAATCCCTGAAAAGATTAATATTCCCACAACTTTCTCCCCTATAGGCAAAGGTGTATTGAAAATTGGAAGAGTGTAAGTTTCAAAATATTCTCAAAATCGTTGGTAGACCTTCTTTTCAAAAAACTTAAACATATATCATCCCTTGTGTGACTGTTAGCGATATTTCTTATCTTGGGCCTAGGGTACCCCAGTCTGCAGGATGAACGGGAAACACCCAAGCACAACAGCGAAAGGATCTCTTTTCCGGTTACGAGTCAAGCGAGCGGGCAAGGTTTTGCTTTCGGCAGCCGAGATCCATCCACGAAGCAGATCAACGGTCATCGGGATTTCGAAGCTGCTAAGTTACCCGATATATAGCGTAAGAGAAAGCGCCTATATTTTAAAACTAAGTCTGGGTCGTCCGATCCATTGACGCATGGCGCAAGATTTGGTCACATCAGCATATCGGCATTCGGGAGTTCGAGGGGTAAAAGTCCCTCGTCATTTCACATCTCGAAACTCC
>JZKD02S1240366.1:0-12332 GCA_000966675.3 Picea glauca
CCTAAAAATATTATTTTCAATACTAAAGTATTAATATTAAATATTCATATTGTACAATTTGATTACATAAAATTATAAAAGGATGTGAAATATCTTATTTCAAAGAAAAACCCGCATATTCAGAAACTTGTGTTTCAAAAATTTTGTATAATATGAAACGGGCAATAGGTCGGTCGGGTTGCTGATATAAAAATGGGTGGAAACCTGAACACGTGTATCTGTCAAGTTCCACACCTAGAAAATTTCGAAAGAAACGAGTTATACATAGCAAATACGCACTTTTATAAAGTATGGGCATGAGATTTTATAGAGCATGTATGCAGCCCTCATCCCATACTTAGCCACTTTTTGAATCACGGGTTCTCGGGATGGCGGGCTCAAAATTGGGCCTCTATTGTTTCGTGCCCTACAAATAGCACCTAGAGTTCCGTAATATACAAATTGACAAGCAGACTTGTGGACTATTTGAATTTTAAGGGCCTCGTGTCGATGTATTAGCACAATTGGACTTGGGCCAATTTATATTCGTTTCTTACAATATCAAACGGAGAAGCGGTCGGTCAGCCTGGTGATATAAAAGTAATTGAAATATGAAGTCATGAATCCCCCAACTTCCCCAGCTAGAAGTTTTCTGAAAAATAAGTAATACATACTAAGTATGTACTCTTATAAGGTATGGACATGAGGTTTTTATAGAGCTTGCACGGATCCTGCATTCCATATTTGGCCACTTTTTCGATCATGGGTTCTCAGTCTAGAGGGATCAAAATTGGGACTCTATTGGTCTGTATCCTACAAATAGCACCCAGAGTCCTGCGATATACAAATTGGCAGGCGAACTTGCGGAATGGCTCACTCAACATTGTAGTTCTATTGTTCTGTGTCTTCTAAACAACATTTGGAGGAAACGAGCAATACATACTAAAGATGTAATTCTAAAAAATATCGACATGAGATTTTATAGAGCATGTATGGATCTCTCATTCCATACTTAGCCACTATTTGGATCACAAGTTATCGGCTTGGCGGGTTCAAAATTGGGCCTCTGTTGTTTCATGGCCTACAAATAGCACCCACATTTTCGCGATATACAAATTGACAAGCGGACTTGCAAGCTATTCGAATTTTAATGCCCTCGTATTGATGGTGTAGCACATTTGGACTTGGGCCAGTCTATATTCATTTATTACAATATCAAACGAGGAAGCGGTCAGTCAAGCTGGTGATATAAAAGTAAGTGAAATCTGAAGTCGTGAATCTGCCAACTTCCGCACATAAAAGTTTTCTGAAAAATGAGTAATACATACTAAGTATGCTCTTATAAAGTATGGACATGAAATTTGTATAGATCGTGTACGGATCTCGCATTCCATACTTGGCCACTTTTTGAATCATGGGTTCTCAGGTTGGGGGTTGAAAATTGGGCCTCTATTGTTCTGTGCCCTACAAATAGCACCCACAATTCCGCAATACACAAATTGACAAGCGGACCTGCGGGTTGGCTGGCTCAACATTGCACTTATATTGTTTTGTGTCCTCCAAATAGCACTCAGAGTTCCACGATATACAAATTTACAAATGGACTCTAGGGTTGGCGGGTTCAAGATTGTCATTGTTCACAGATGGTAATCCCTATCAACTATCTAACATGATCAAAAAACATTATTTTCAACACTAAATTATTAATATTAAATATTGATATTGCAGAATTTAATTAGACAAGAAAGTTTGCAAACTTTGGTTGGGCTAGTGATATAAAAGTAAGTGGAAATATGAACACGTGTATCCGCCAACTTACGCACCTAGAAATTCTCCAACAAACGAGCAATACATAGTAAACATGTACTTTATATGGACGTGATATTTTATAGAGCATGCACGGATCCTTCATTCCATACTTAGGCACTTTTTGGATCGCGGGTTCTCGGCTCGNACTTGTGGACTATTTGAATTTTAAGGGCCTCGTGTCGATGTATTAGCACAATTGGACTTGGGCCAATTTATATTCGTTTCTTACAATATCAAACGGAGAAGCGGTCGGTCAGCCTGGTGATATAAAAGTAATTGAAATATGAAGTCATGAATCCCCCAACTTCCCCAGCTAGAAGTTTTCTGAAAAATAAGTAATACATACTAAGTATGTACTCTTATAAGGTATGGACATGAGGTTTTTATAGAGCTTGCACGGATCCTGCATTCCATATTTGGCCACTTTTTCGATCATGGGTTCTCAGTCTAGAGGGATCAAAATTGGGACTCTATTGGTCTGTATCCTACAAATAGCACCCAGAGTCCTGCGATATACAAATTGGCAGGCGAACTTGCGGAATGGCTCACTCAACATTGTAGTTCTATTGTTCTGTGTCTTCTAAACAACATTTGGAGGAAACGAGCAATACATACTAAAGATGTAATTCTAAAAAATATCGACATGAGATTTTATAGAGCATGTATGGATCTCTCATTCCATACTTAGCCACTATTTGGATCACAAGTTATCGGCTTGGCGGGTTCAAAATTGGGCCTCTGTTGTTTCATGGCCTACAAATAGCACCCACATTTTCGCGATATACAAATTGACAAGCGGACTTGCAAGCTATTCGAATTTTAATGCCCTCGTATTGATGGTGTAGCACATTTGGACTTGGGCCAGTCTATATTCATTTATTACAATATCAAACGAGGAAGCGGTCAGTCAAGCTGGTGATATAAAAGTAAGTGAAATCTGAAGTCGTGAATCTGCCAACTTCCACACATAAAAGTTTTCTGAAAAATGAGTAATACATACTAAGTATGATCTTATAAAGTATGGACATGAAATTTGTATAGATCGTGTACGGATCTCGCATTCCATACTTGGCCACTTTTTGAATTGTGGGTTCTCAGGTTGGGGGTTGAAAATTGGGCCTCTATTGTTCCGTGCCCTACAAATAGCACCCACAATTCCGCAATACACAAATTGACAAGCGGACCTGTGGGTTGGCTGGCTCAACATTGCACTTATATTGTTCTGTGTCCTCCAAATAACACTCAGAGTTCCACGATATACAAATTTACAAATGGACTCCAGGGTTGGCGGGTTCAAGATTGTCATTGTTCACAGATGGTAATCCCTATCAACTATCTAACATGATAAAAAAACATTATTTTCAACACTAAATTATTAATATTAAATATTGATATTGCAGAATTTAATTAGACAAGAAAGTTTGCAAAATTTGGTTGGGCTAGTGATATAAAAGTAAGTGGAAATTTGAACACGTGTATCCGCCAACTTCCGCACCTAGAAATTCTCCAACAAACGAGCAATACATAGTAAACATGTACTTTATATGGACATGATATTTTATAGAGCATGCATGGATCCTTCATTCCATACTTAGGCACTTTTTGGATCGCGGGTTCTCGGCTCGATGGGCTCAAAATTGAGCCCTTATTGTTCTATGTCTTACAAATAGCACCCATACATCTGCGATATACAAATTGACAGGCGGACTTGCGGGCTCTTTGGCTCAACATTTCGCTTCTATTGTCATGTGTCCTCCAAACAACACTCGGAGTTCCACAACATACAAATTGACAGAAGGACTCAAGGACTGGCAGGCTCAACATTGCAATTGTTTACAGATGGTCATCCTATCTAACATTATCTAAAAATATTATTTTCAAATACTAAACTATTAATATTAAATATTGATATTGTACAATTGAATTACATAAAATTATCAAAGGATGTTAAATCGCTTATTCTTTTTAAAAAGGAAACAAAAGAAAGTTTTTTAAAATTCTATCACCGCAAGCATAACAAGGACCAATTTGAATTTTAAGGACCTTTTGTTGATATGATAGCACAATTTCACTTCGCACAGTATATATTCGTTGATTTCAAATTATTCCAGGAGATTAATTTTACCAAGTTTATGGATTAAGAAAAAATGCTAAAACAATGACCAATTTGAATTTTAAGGGCCTCTTGTTGATATGATGGCACAATTTCACTTCGCACAGTATATATTCGTTGATTTCAAATTATTCCAGGAGATTAAGTTTACCAAGTTCATCAATCAAGGAAAACTGCCAAAACAAGCCACATACTACATTTGCATCACAGCGCCATAGAAATTATCAGGTGGATTTGCAGGCTAGCTAGCTAAAAAAAATCAATTCTATTGTTTTGTGTCCTCCAAACAATAGTCGGAGTTCCACGATATACAAATTGACAAACGAATCACATAACCAAGAACCAACTAAACTTCAAACAGGTCGCAAGCAAGTTCCCAGAAGGTTCCACAGAGAAGGATGCATCCACCTTTACGTCAAACAATTTCATATACAAAGAAAAGACGTCACTGCATTCGTTTTCTCTTGCATCCAGTATATGTTCCCAGTACAAAATAACCAAGGCCATGGGATATATGGGGTTTTCTTTCATGCTTCCCATTTTTTGGACCAAACAATGTTATGTGTGTGCAATCCCAAATAGCCAAGTTCGACGAACATTCATCTGGATGTTGAAGAAATATTACAGAGACACATGAGGTATTTTTGTTTCTCGACAAAGTTTCATATTTTTTTTCCCTTCTTCAGTTGATATGAAAAATTGCATTGTTCTCATTTAAGGTGAATTTGTTGTGTATCTGAAGGTCTTGCAGCATGTAGACACTGCTTGCCTTTTTCTGTAGATATGTTTCATACGACAACTCTGCTAACTTAGGAAGCACATTTTCTAATAGAGGTTGCCTAACCGTACAATGCACGGTTGTGTTGTCCATGGTTCGGATGACAGCATTGATGCAATTTCCATATATATATTGACATTTTTCACTGCATCGCAGACAATCAATTGTATCATCACTTATCAAAGCAGAGGCAGAAGCAGGAGAGTTGCATTTTGCATATACATGTTCAAAGGGGTTCAAGTACACATTGGCTGCAACTAAAACACCTTCAACCTGGAAACAGGAGCATAGGAATTAATACATTGAACAATATAATACACAACTACACCCTCTCCTCCCCTTAAAAAAATAATAAATAAATAAAACAGGCTGCAAAAATTTGTTCAAGGCTATTTCTATAAGCAAAGTGAGGATGATTTTTTGGATGTATACGCACAACGGTTGTAGAGCTATCTATTTTCTTCATCTCCTCTACTATATCTGCTCGCAACTCTGTTACAAACGTTGTCTGGGTTGTCCGAAATATCCTTTCTCTAACATCCCTTTTCTTTGTTATATTTTTGAAGAGCATAAGTGGAATCTTCCCTTTATGAAATTGTTGCTCCATTGACAAAAAAAAATTTGAATACGTATCGAACAATTGCAGTTGCAACATGGAACACTACAATATTTGAGTAACTTACCCAAGATACATGCACATGCGAAAATAAAGGACAAAATTGAATATGAAAACCGGTACCATTGCCTTGTCGTGTCTGACTCTCCATCCTTTATATGGAGAATGTGTTGCGAGCCAAGTTTTCTCTCCAGTGTGACTGTTGCGCCAATCGTTTTGATTGGGTAAATGTCAGTGCTCTGTGCAAGTTGGCTGATAGTCAAGTCTGGGACGAAACAATATTCTAAACAAAGCGAAAAAAAATTCCACAATACTTATTTCGTTGAGCGAAATAATTCGATCACAATCACCATGGTCATATACTGTTTTGGGAAATATATTAAAATTTGTAATGGATATCCCATTACCCGAAAATACCTTTTTTGCATGTTTTTGGACAAGTTGTGGAGGAATAGTCATTGTCATTGTCATCATGGCCTCCTTGTCTATCATGCCAGCACGCATAATGGATCTACCTTTGTTTTCCTTGTCCAAGTAGGTGTTATAGACAACCATTATGTCCCCGATGAACACTTGTCCAGTTTTGCGGTTGTTCAAGCCCTCTATTGATAGTAGTTTAGATGTTACAACTCTAGACCTGGTGACATTTTTTGAACACGAAAACTAAAGTGAATGGTACTTTGTAATTTTTTTATTTTTTTTTGGTATTCTTCTTTCACTGGCATAAATCTACAAGTACACGCATAGCTTCAATGAACTATGGAGGAAAATTTTTGCAACCACACCTCTTAGTCCGCGGAACATGCGGCGTCTCTCTTGTACTTGTTGACACTTCTTGTGAACTGCAAACCTTGTATTGCATATGACATCAGCATATTCACCATGCCCTAGATGAATATATAGCTGAGGATATTTGTTTGGTAAACATAGTAAGAGCAGAGCATATGCATCTTTACCTTTGGCCTTGTCGGTCTGCTAATGTCTGGGATGACTAACTGCTCATGCCCATGCCACTAGTCTAACTTTTTCTCATGCAAGCAAGTGCAGATGAACATCAGGACTAAACAAGCATATGCATTGTATATTGTCCATCAGAAGGACTAAATAACCATAAAATTGTATGCATCTAATTTTTTTAACTGGAAAAATGTTTAACAGTAAACAGGGCGTGAGGGTAGGCCACCATGACCAATCTATATATCGCGGACCCCTAGAAGCCACGGAAGCAATCTTGAACCTGTCAGCCCGACACCCGCAATCGACAAAGTGGATAACTATGGAATAAGGTAGAAGCGTGACCATAGGTGTGAAACCGTTAGTCCGCCAACCAGTGCACCAAGGCATTTTCAGAAAGAACACTAAGAAGATGAATTAGAAAACAAAAGGGATAATAGAAAATGGAAAAAGTAGAAATAGGGAGGGCAGAAAGGCCCATTTCTGCGAAGCCATCGTTTTCAAGTCTCATATTATATTCCCCCACCCGGTTTGTATATTTAATTTACCAGCACGGTCGGTATACCTTTTAAAAGATTGTACCACAAAACCCTTTGTTGTTGCACATACCAATTCATCTTCCTGTCCAAGCAACCTGTTTTTTCCAAGGCAGCAATGTCGAATATGCAATGGACATGAAGGCAAGTTAGTATGAAGATAGACATCTAAAAGAAAGAGAAACAGGTCTATTTACCCGCCAAAGATTCCATCGCCCTCTCCAGCCATTATGTTTGTTTAAATGCAGCAATGCAACGAAATCACAATGGACATGAATTAGGTTAGTATGCAGGAAGGCATGTATTGAATATAACCTATACTGAAGACAGACATGTAAAATAAATATAAACATGGTTATTTACCCGCTAAAGAGCCCATTGTCATCTCCAGCCACTTTGTTTGTTTAAATGTAGCAATGTAGCGAAAACACAATGGACATGAAGCAGGTTAGTATGCAGGAAGGCATGTAATGAACATAAGTTACCATGTAGGAAGGCAGGCAACATGTACATATAATAAACCAAGTGAACACATATATAGACAATAAATGAAATACAAAACAACGCAATATGAAATAACAGTACAAGCATCCACCTTTCTATATCCTCTTCAACTGATGCAGTCAAGACTCCATCCTTTTTTCTAGCTATTCTGTTTGTTTGAATGTGGAAACACACAAAATACAACGAACATGAATGAAAGCTAGTATGCACCGGAGAACAAGCAATATGTACATATACTAAAAGAGACTCAACGAATAGTCTAGAAGATAGGCAGAAACATGAACCTTTGTGCTTCTCCATCCATAGTTGTAAACCTGTAATTTTTTTTGCCCTACCCAAAATATATTACAAGCCACAAAATATTACGAAATTACATGGTCGTAGCTAAACGATTTCTGGTTTTCCGTGGAAAATTATCCAGATATTCTTCCACCGATGGAAATACATGTTCTTTATCCTCTACACAGACTGTTGTGCCCACGATACAAGTTTTTGGTTTTCTGTGGCAAACTACTCAGACATGGTTCCAGACATCGAAATATAATCTTGCAAAATCTTTGTTGTACATATCATAGCTCAAGTACAACACAAATTGTATCGTGCGCACACCAATCTGTGTAGAGGAGAAAGAACATGTAATGTCATATGGGCACATCTGACCATACATGGTTTATAAATGTACCCTGCATATTCTTTATTCTAAAAAAAAATAGTAGATATTGCAATTGCACATGTAATCCTCCAACAATTTTGCATGCAACTATTTTCTTTCATGCCAGCACTGAAGCACCAGCAAAATCTCACAACAAAACAGATATCGACCTCGTTAGACAGGGAAAACAACACAACTGCATGTCGACTCATGGGTGTAGGGGTTGAACATCGTAAAGCACCCCAAAAAACAATAATAATCCAAAAATAAAAATAAAAAAAGCTCCAACCACCGGCACTGGACCTCAACCCTGCAAGGCCGAATCAAACAAAAGAAAACAGCAGCAAGCACCAAACAAGCGAGAAAGCACGAACAAGACAAACTACACCACCCAGGGCCCCAAAGCGTAAACCCGAGCCAAACAAACAGAACCAGTAACCCATGAACCAATGAACCAACAAGAACCATCGAGCCAACGAACAACATATGTATCTCCAACAATTACAAAACTCCAGCCGAAGCACAGAAAGAACCGGAAACATACGACGACCATGCCACTACAAATAAGCAAACATTCTTACTTGCAAATTGCAAACACCGAATAGCAAACAAGGAATAGAAAATGAAACTATGGCATGGAAACTTACTCCGAAACAACAAAATGCAGAAGCATGGGTCGAATCGAGAACGAAAGAACAACAACCAGCAACCGACGAACAGCGAAGAAGAAGCATTCATCGAACCATTAAACAATGTATGTAGCTTCAACGATGACGAAATTGCATTGCAAAGGTAGAAGAAGGATGAAACATACAATGGCCATTCAACTCGCAGTGGACAACAACAGTGTGCAAATTCATTGTAGCATTGTACGGAAATTTTCGAGGAAAAATGTACTTCGAGAAGCGTATTTAGATAAACATTTAAGGTTGTCAAGTTGTCTAAGGACCTCGCGATATGCAAACATTTAAGTTGTCAGGCCTATTGGTGGACCTCGCGTCATGTAAACATTTAAGCTGTCAGGCCTATTGTGGCATCTCGAAATAAGTGTCAACACATTTCAATATAAATACATGTGGCAAGGACGTTATAAACTTTGGAATTCTCAATCACTATAAAGCTTGGATATCAAAACATTTCAATATGATTAGTACAAATAAAAACTTATAAGACCTCCAATCTCTTATCCAATCATTACATATATGCTACTTTTTATTATATAAAAATATATGCTTTTAATTCCCTAGATCCAAGGACAAACTAATATGTAGACAACTAATTATCTATCCCTATAGTCCCTCTATGCCTACTGCGGGGACTAATAATGAAACTACATAACAAATATTTCCTATAGTATATATATACCAAGGTGATCAGACTTTACTCGCCCACTATCTACCACCAACGCACCAACACAATTACATTCGAGAGGTGTATAAATAACACAATTACATTCCAGAGGTGTATACATAGTATTACATGGGAAGAGAATACCAGTCATGGTGATTCACATCCGGTACATGTTCATATCTTGATTAGTTACATGGAATAAATAAATGTTCTCCTTTTGTTTAGCAATACTAGTATGGAAAAACACTACCAAACCTTTCAGAGTTGAGCAGTAGTTATCTCCCTTGCAAAGTGCATTCATTACTCGTGATGTTATTCAGCAGCTAAACTGGTTGACCCATAAGCTTGACCGTATTTGTGATGGCTGGATATATGCAAAAATCCATACAATCAGCATTTCAAACTTTTGGGTCTCCACACCCACTTTCCATCTACTACTCTTACAATGATAGATCAGTGCATTGCATTCCTCAGACTTAAAAAGCTGAAAGAAAGCCACCTACCTCACAGTTAATTAATTAATGGGCCCAGCCAGTGGTTCCATGCGTATCTCATTTTCCTCTCCTGAGAATAAGTATCGTCTTGCTGTTGCGTCTCTAGCCACCATTCCTTTCTGGGAATGCTATATAATACAGTTTATTCATATATCCAATGAATATTTTAATGATCAATAGTACCTCGAGATTCCTTATGCATTGTTGACCTTCTTGGCGACCTGTTGCTATCTTCTTGTACTCCCAACAAATCCAATTCCGAAAAAAAATAAATGAACAAACTCATGGTCACCTAATCGAATAGTGAAAGTGCTGTGCAGGCTGGAGCGCAGCTTTTGTATGTGTCGTTAGCCAATCGTTAACTACACGTCAGTCTGCCCAACGGGGTACCCATTGTACCGCCTTGATTCCTGTGGATAAATCTAAACGATATGTGCGGCACATTTATTAAATAAATCAAACAGTCTGACTGATTGAAAGTATGAAAAACAACAGGTTGGTAGAGTGTAATTAGTTGGGAAGCTGCTCCATCCCTTAGATGGATATATCAGATTTGTGGGTGTGGACTTTGATGCATAATGACATAACCACATTATAAGTGACGAGAATTCATTCGTTGGTATGCAACGCTAACAGTGAAAACTTTAAAAGTTAAATGAAACGCAATAATCGAGCAGATGGAGAAATGAAAGGCGGAAACCTGGAGGCATAGCATTTGTTTTTTCCTCATCAGTCCAGATCAACTGTGACCTTCTTTCCTTAATCTATGGATAACGATAACAGTGATGCCGTGTGTTCACATAGTAAATTGCTTTCTTATTGGATTTCATAGTTTTGTAATTGAAATTTACATTTTCGGTACGGGTTTAAATTCAATGATGTTGAACGTAATTTCTCATACACTGATCTAAACACTATTTAAAACTAACTCTCAATGAAAACAATTCCTAAAAACTATATAATTATCCTTATTAAAAGTAATGTCTTATTAAAAGTAATGTCTTCAGGGCTTTTTTAATTTTTCTCTCTCAATATTGTTAGAATTGCAAATGCTGAAAACATAATTTACATATGATAATCAATAATCACACAGATAAGAAACATAAGAAACACAGAGATTTTAAGTGGTTTACCTAAAAGTTGGGCTACTTCCACCAAGCAAAGGTATTGGTTGTCTTATTATTCAGATCATGGAGATTACAGCAGACTTGCAAGCTCTCTCATATCCTCACATTTTCTACCGGCTTATATGAATTTATAAACATTTAAACAAGAAACTGATTATTAAATACACTCCTGTCCATATTCTAACTTGATCTATTTAATTGCAACCAACTCAGAATAATAAGATCTAAATCTATCCTTTAAAAAAATTAATTATCACCAAATTTCAAATATCTTACCTCCTTATTTCTTATCTTTCCAAATGCCACCGATCTGTTTCCCTGTCAATAGAATTTTGGTTCTAGGGTAAAATGGAGGTGTTTGGTATTCAAATCTTAGATGTTAGATTCTAGGGTAAAATGGAGGTGTTTGGTTCTAGGGTAAAATGGAGGTGTTAGATGGAAATAGTCTTCAAATTTGGTTTTTTTAAATTAAAAGGTTTATGGAACTTTTAAAACAGCAGCTGCCAATCCTCTGCAACTTCGAGAAGGTTATACGTTTCTAAGTGATAACGAGCACGTTTGTTCATTATAATATTCCCGTATGAATAGGGACTGAAGAATTTAACGGGCAGGCCATATTTGAGGCCGGAGTCTACTCGAAGACATAAATTTGATCCAGCTACTCCATTTTCATTGCCCAGCTAACACATGCATATGTATTTGACTTATTACGAGCTGTATAGTGACATTCACGTGCATTTTACATCACTAAAATCTGCTCCATCATTTAAGAGCGTGAAGTTCGATGTTACCGTTGTAATTTTCTAAGCCATAGCTGGTATTCGTTTGCATCCAGTAGTTCTTTCTGTTAAAATAAACATAAAATGATAGTTCCGAATCAATCTTAACCCTGCCTTTATTATTCAGATATTTAAATATGGATTTGCAGCAATTTAAAAATTGTCTATCCCCACCTCCGAAGTATTATTTTTTTTCACATTCAAACATTAGCCTCATATTGTGTGTTATTTAGATATAAATAGGGTTTGCACATATTCCACTTCAAGATATTTATTATTTTTATTTAAATATAATTTAAAATAAAAATAAAAATATTTCACTCTTTGAAGTATTTGCTTTTGTCTAAATGTGTTTTTAAGATTTATAATTTAATATGGAAAGAGCTTGTAAAGAAATTGCAATATCAATAACATTTTTCTTAAAAAATATATATCTCATCTCTTATTCTCTTATATTTTAATTTAAAAAAAAAAACATAAATAATAATAAATTGTTTATATATAATTAATAATAATTTATGAAGGATTTTGAAAAAATCCAGTCTCTTTCTGTTCAAACTTATGTACTATTTAAAAAATAAAAAAATATTTTTCAATTCTGTTCAAACTTATTTCTTAAACTTATGTAATATTTAAAAAAA
>JZKD02S1240377.1:0-12332 GCA_000966675.3 Picea glauca
GGTAAGCAGAAATGAGCGAGGGGGGTCTGAGTTGCTGTCGAGGTGACACATCTATGGGGGGGCCGTAACAGAAAACCACCGACTCGAAACCCCCCCGTTAAAGGTAGAAGGTCAGGGGGGTATGATATTGGCCATGGGCCATAGATATGAGTGCATCATGCTCAACCTCTTAGATCTGCGTGATCCTTAGCACAACACGCCCCTTAGCACAACACGCCAAACCCTCAAATCACCCAAAAACTTAGGATTAAAACATAAAGTGGGTTGCACAAGCACCCCTTTCCTGCATTTTTTCACCAAGGCATTATTTCCTAAGGAAAAAACCCATTTCATAAAAAATATGTGGTAACAGGTCCTAAAAAGCATGAAGAAACAACTTACCAAGTGCCAAAATGGTGGGTTGAAACAATTTGGATATGGGTCCATTTTGGTATCCTTCTTCCTGGAGAGGGTTCCGGTCCTACGCCTGCAGGTGGAGTGGGGTATACCCGATCCACAAGATCCAAGGATGAAGAGGTGGGTAGATCTCATGGCCCAACATGGAGGTATGCCCATCGTCAAATATGACGATGTCTTCTTCTAGTGGCTGAGGACTCAACTGCTCATGGTTGAAGATTATGCGTATGATGGGGTAGACTTCCATGGAGACCCTGACATGGCACTTCCAGATGGGTCCCAATGTGGGGACATAGGTAAGAAGGATATTTTGTTTATATAATGTTTTTTTTATTTTAATTGTATACGATGTTTTTTGTGTTTTATAAGTCCAATGGCTAATCAAATGCTCTTCAAAAATGTATATGTGGGACCTTACCGTCCGCCAGGATCATCCCCCATCTAGAGGCGAGGGGAGAGAGGTGTCGTAGCAGTATTATATGTTGTCGATCTCGAGGCCATAGAACAAAACATGTAGGCACTTACCATGAATGAACCTGATGCCACAATAGATGATATTCCTAGGCATTACCAACGCCACACAGTGGGCGTATCTGCATCCATCGGTCGACTGCTCCATAGAGTAGCACGAGAAATCATTTGTTATAATGAGAAACATCTGTGATGCTTGTTTTATATGAAGCCATGTGCTTCACATTTTTGATATTTTGGTCTTCATACAAAAACACTTTTTGTAAACTTTTATTGTTATTAGTATAAGGCTTCTACCGTCTTGTTTTACATACAAAGTGTGATTGGATTTTATAAATGTCTCAAATGTATGTCTAACACATACTTAGCCAATGCATCTGTCAATGTATTTAGACATCTAGGAATGTGTTGATATTCAATGTAATAAAAATGACGTTCCAAGAGGTGAATTCATAAATATACCCTTAACAAAGTAGGACTTCGGATAGAATAAACATTACTCAACTGTAGTACTAATAACTGTGAACTGAGTTGTACAATAAGATGACAGATTCCAAGTGAAACAACATCATTTAACAACTCGATAACTGCACTATATTCCATGATATTGTTAGTTTCACGACCAAGGCAAACACCATGTAGAATGATTAATTCATCTGTAGGTTCATAGATTTCCCAAGGAACATACACTATGTTTTAAGTACTACAACTAGCACCAACAGTGAAGCCAATGTAGGGTAGCGAAGACACCAACATCTAGAAAACCAAGCATAATGCAAGGTAAGTAGCCGAAAGGTGGAACCAAAAATGAAAAATCACACAAAAGTATGAAACACTAAAAATACACAGCACTTATGAAAAATTATTTAAGCATAGTACTTCTTCAAGTAAAGCCCATTTCTGGGTTCACTCAAATGAATTCCATCATAATCTACCAACTCATAATCCCCTTTTCCAACACTCGTTTCACAATGCAAGGACCCCGCCACATAGGCTTGAATTTACTGGCCCCTAGAAAATCACAATCTTGCTCGTAAAGAAGAACTAGATCACCTTCAGAAAAAACACGCGGTTTGACATGCCCGTCATATTGAGATTTGACATGCTTTTTCTAAGTTTCAATAACTAGGGAAGCATCACGATGGGTTTCATCTAATTGCATCAAATACAAAAGATGTTCTTCTTCAATCGAGGTGTTAGGGAGAAGTTCGATATCTAGTTTCAAAGATGGAATCTCACACTCAATCGAAAAAATTGCTTCAATACCATATACTAACTGGAAAGGTGTGAATCATGTGGCAGACTTAACAAATGTCCAATAGTCCCAAAATGTTCAGAACAACATCGTGTGCCAATTTGACTTATGAATTCCTACCATCCATCGAAGCATAGTAGTGAGAACTTTGTTAATTGCTTCAACCTAGCCATTGGTCCGTGGATAATAGGGGGTTGAGTTTTCATGTTGAAGACCCAGCTTTTCAATAAGTTCAGACATCATGAAATTGAGAAAATGACTACCGTGATCAGTAACGATGGATTGAGGGACACCAAATCTAGTAATGATATGATTGAATATGAAGAACACTGCAGTTTTCCCAGTATTATCAAATGTAGGCATCACCTCGATCCATTTAGTGAAATAATCCACAGCTACAATAATGTATCCATGCCCCCTGACCAAGTGAGGGTTACATCTCATGAAGCCAATGCCCCATTTAGTGAATGGACCAACAAAAACTAAAGGGTGTAAGGGAGAAGGATGAGATCGAATCTTGTTGTTTTAGGTTTGACAAACGTGGCATTTTTGGACGACAGTAATGCAATCCTTAAACAACGAAGGCCAAAAATAACCATCTTGTAAGATATTTTGGGCAGTGGCATACCCAGACATATGACTGCCACATGCTCCAGAGTGACAATCATTCAAATATTTCTTAGTTTCATCGTAAGTGAGACATCGTCGAAATATGGAATCAATACCATGATGATAAAGGTTATCCCCAATTATAATGTATTGATCGGCTTGATACCAAATACAACGACGATCTGTACTATAAATATCAGGCCATAAAATTTGGTTCTAGAGATAGATGATAATATATCTATACCATACATCATCAGAATTGATCAGAAAGAGGGATTCTTCAGATAAGGAATCCTCTGCCATAGTCTTTGTCTCAGTAGAGGGAAGGTCACAGATCAAATCAACAAAAATCAAATATTTATTTGACTTGGCATGCTCAAACTCCAAATCAAATTCCTGGAGAATAACTATCCATTTAGAGTATTTCCCCCCCAACAATTGTCGGGTAAGGATGTGTTGCATGGGGTTGCAATCGGAAATAACAGTGGTTCTCCATAATAATATGTAGTGATGAAAAAATTGAACAACTTGAACAACTCACAAGGCCAGATTCTCCACATGTAGAAATTTGGTTTTGGTGGTTGTGAGACTCCGACTCAAATAGTATACAACATGTTCATCGTGTGAATCATCCTCTTGGACTAAAACCATAGCAATGGTAGAGTCTAAAGAAACTAAATACATGAAATAATATCGACTATAATCAGGTGGGAACAACAGTGGTGTACGGGTTAAGGCGAGTTTCAAAGATTCAAAGGCTTTGTTGGCAGTGTCATCTCATACAAAATCATAACCTTTCTTGAGGAGTCGAGTAAATCCTTTTGTTAATTCAACGTAGATGGGAATGAATCGACATAAAAGGTTTGTCTTCCCTTGCAAACTTTGGAGTTGGTGTAGTGTGGAAAAAGAACGTAGATTAAGAATAGCCTAAAACTTCAAGGGGTATACCCTAATCCCATGTATAGACACAATAAAACCAAGAAGACGTCCATATTTCACACAAAAAACAAATTTGTGAGGATTCAAACGCATGGGATAAAAATGACAACGTAGGAAAATGGCTCGTAAATGTGTCGGGTGGTCTTGATGACGCATAGAATGCGTCGGTTGATCATATAGATAGGGTTGTATGATGTGATTAATATCATTAAAAGCGTAAGACATAACACATTGAAAATTTTCCCCAACTTTTTTTAGACCAAAAGGTAGTTTCCGATAGGTGAAGGTTCCCCAAGGGAAAATAAAAGCAGTCTTATGTTGATCCGCAAGTAAAATATTGATTTGATTATAGTCGGAGAAACCATCCATCAAAGAAATGATTTCACTTCTAGCATATTTGTCAACAATATGGTCAACGAAAGGGGTTGGATAATTGTCTTTGGGAAAATCTTTGTTTATATCCCTATAATCAACACAAACATGGATCATGGCTTGTTTCTTCATAACAGGAACAATATTGGACACCCAATCCGTCAAAGCCACAGGATAGATAAAACCGGCTTTAAGAAGTTTTTCAACCTCAATCTTAATTGTAGCAACCTTGCATTGATGTACTCGGCGAAGTCTTTTCTGAATAGTTTTGGCGTCTGGGTATGTCTTATCTCATGCACAACAATATCATGATCAATACCAGGCATTTCTTCATAACTCCAGGCGAAAACATCACAAAATTCTTGGAAAAGGGATTTATAAGTACGAACAACATCAATAGAACATGAAGCACTGATATGAACATTTTCCATGACTCTGGGCTTGATCTAAATGTCAAGAGGGATGGTAGGGGAGATATTACTGAAATTCCCTTCATACAAAACATCATGTGTAGGTTCAGGAACAAAGGAAATAAAAACAACGGTAGACGGTGTCGAAATCCGTTGATAACTCTTTATGGTATCAGGTTCTAGGAAGAGAATAGAATGATGATCCCCATCATACCATGGAGTTTCTTCCATAGAAATGACTGTCATGATCATCTCGTCAGTAGGAAATATCACATGAAATGGATTGGGAGACATATCACAGAGAGAAGGAGGAGAAAAAGTGGTTGATTGAATATATTGATCAGCTAGTTCTACTGGACTTAAAGGCATGCAATCATTGTAATGAAGGAAATCACTAGGGTTAGGTACTATCCAAGGGTCATAATACTCAGGGTTTTCACTAACAGAAGTCGATATCACATTGATTAAGGTGACAAAAGGAGAAGGAATATTGGGTGGAGGAATGAGGAAAGTACCCATTAACGTTGAATCTTTTAAAAGACCCACACCAACATTCTCATAACTAGGAGGTATTTTCGAGATAAAAGAGATGTTGCTAGTACGTGAATCATAATTAAAGAAGTCCAGTTGATCGACAATAATGAACTTTCCTTGGTGTGGGAAATGTAACACACAGGAAATGGTATAAACGACTACGCGCATGGAATCAATCCAACTACGACCAAGTAGAAGCTTATAATCAAGAGGTGCATCAAAGACCTCAACCTCAACATTAACCGATTTACCGTCTAACGTAATAGACAATGAAATAAGAACACCATAAGTTTTGAAACCCTATACCATTAAAATCTTTAAGAGTATTGTATGAATCGGTCAGGGCAGGAGAGCCAATGGATTTCCAACAAGTAACGGGCATAACGCAAGTCGAGGCTCCTTCGTAAATAACGGTTCGAAAAATATTCTTATTTTCCACAACAACTTGGATTTGAAATGATAATTGAGGAGGAAGCCTTGGTATATGATCTTCCAAGTCAAATATTATCAAATTAGTATCGGTAGGACCAATTCCACCGATATCCTTTAACAATGCCTTCTGTTGAGCAATACAACTTTGAAGGACTTCGAGAGCCAACCTCGCAGAGGGTGCTTGTACAAGGTCTTCTAAAATATTGTAGTTTTGGGTAGCACATGTGTGAGGATTAAAGGATGACTTTCGAACAATGCCCTTGGGAGGAGGACAAAGGACTGTATCTAGGCCCAGTCGTTTGAGATTAAGAGGACCATTTGGGGGTGAAGTTGGTTGAGGAGGTTGAACCAACAGAGGTGGTGCATCATCCACTTTTTCTTTCGAAGGAGAATAATATTTGGATCGATTTGTGATTGCAACGTAATTATTTTTGGGGTCACCAGTACACATAGTATGTAAGATGTGGTAGAGAGAGAGGGTTGGTCATGAATGACCAATTAGGCCTACTGTTGAGAAGGGAAAGGTTGTGACAATACAGTAGGGGTAGAAGGTGTGTCGGTCCCTTGCGGGAACTTAGTAACCTCGACACATCGTGGACAATATTTTGTGTAATGATCGTCACCACAGATAAGGAAAGGATAATGAGGCTTACATTTGTATTTATCATCAACAGGCTAGGATTTGTTTTTTTCAGATTGTGGATTATTATTTTTTTTCCTTATTCCTAACCTTCCCTTTATTTTTATTTTTATTTTTACTGGCAGGTGTAGATTGAACTAAATTGACGTCAGAGGTTTTACGAGGGGAAGGAGTCGGATTAGGAGTATTATGTACAGTAGAAGTAGTAGATTTGGGATTTTTGTGACTAGCTTGTTTAGACTGAGTCTCAGCGTGAAAAGTGCCAATCACACCATCAACAGTGTGGGAAGCGACTGGAGGTGTTGTGGTAGGATTCATAGAAGGACGAGGAGAATTAGGGATTAAGTCATATAGAGTACTCATTTGTGAATAAGCGATATCTAAATATTGAGCACGACTAATCGCCTGCTCTTCAGTGACAAAACCACCCATGGCAACATCACGAGCTATAGGACCAATAAGTGATTTAGTAAACCACTCGGCCAACAACTAGTCAGGAAGGGGAACTTTTATCAAGCATTGTCTCCTCCTCCATTCCTCCTCCATTCATGAATATGATCAGAAATGTGAGTGGAAGAGGATTGTTTGAAAGAACTCAACATTTTAGTTCTTGTCTCGTAATGTATTGGAAATTGGTAATGCGTTAAGAAGGCCATGGATAGAGTATTGAAGTCAGTGAAGAAACCTCGTGGTAACTCAATGTACCATTTAGTTGTCGAACCTGTACTAGTTCGTTGGAAAAGACGTAATCTTATAGAGTCATCCATCAATGATTTAGATGAAAACCAAAGATGGAATGTCATGACACGATTATTTGGGTCTTCTCTAGGTCGACCATCAAAATTAGGAATGTCAGATGGTAATTTGGCCAGTATGACGGGCCAATAAGGAGAATGAAAAATAGGATCGTTCAAAATCCTAGAGAAATTCAGTAAATCCAAAGTAGCAAGGAAATGAAACTTTCTATTCACTTGAGTAAACTAGTGGTTTTGAGGAGGTAATCTCGTAGGTATACCAGTAGGACCATAAGAAGTCTGCAAATAGTTAGATAGTCCTGTCAGATTCGGTTGTGGAGGGTTTTGAGCCTCATGTCCAACAAAATTTGGTTGATTAGGGAAAATTCCTTGGAAAGGAGCATTAGACTGAAAATTTGGACCCCAAGTAGGATTCATAGAACCTGGATACGGTTGCCCAAAATTAGGGGGTACAAAAGAATTAACTTGAGGATGTTTCCCCCCAGATGATTGCTGATTCCCTTGGAAAGGAATATTCCAAGGTTGAGATTGTAACATAGGTATATTTTGTCCATAAACTGGGTTATGGCATCCAACTTGAGGTTTCCCCCCAACGTGAAGTTTTCCTCCAACTTTAGATTTCCCCCCAAGTTGAGGTTGACCTCCAACAAGAATCTGAAAACCAGAAGCAAAAAAATGACTGGTGCCTCCAATTGGATTGGATCTAGTAGGACTAGGAAAATTAGCTCCTCCAGGTGAAGGTGGAGGAGGAATGTACGACGCTCCAGAGAGAACCTAGGCAAGTGTAGGAACAAAACCAATAGTATCATTGTACTTAGGTGGAATAAAAATATTAGGCCCTCTGGTCAGATTCTGGGTGGGATTAGCAATGGAAGTATTCAAAGCATTATACCAAGGGGGAAGTGATGGATTTGATCTAAGCATAAGTAGTGTTCCAATAGGATCTTGGGTGATCACCATATTTTCAGTAGAAATGGGCATAGCTTGTGAGACCATAGTAGAGCCAGTGAGCTGGAGAGGAAGGATTGAGTGAGAACCAACCAACAATTGGTCTGAAACTGTGACAATGTTACTGATTGTGCCAATAAAATGATCTAAAGGTACTGTATAAGTAGTATACGTCACATGCGTTTTTGATGCCATATGTTGATTGAGACTCATTCCTAGTTTATCAAAAATATCATGTCCCAAAGAAGTTCTCTAAAAAGAATAGACAGGGACAGAGCTAGGATTAAAAATTTTAGCAGTATGAACTAGGGTTATAAATTACTCACTTTGAAAAAGTGGATCGTCTACACCAGACTCTGTGTTAGGTCCAGTAGGCACTTCAATATATTCGTCAATAACAATGTCTCCCAATGAATTAATTAGGAGCAACTGTGGGTCTTGTACAACACTCAATAAAGGGTTTATGAGAAATATTGACTCCTCCAAAGGAGTAGAACTTCCAATTTTAGAGGCTACTTCCTTCAGGAGAGCCCTCTGGTAAGTTAGGAATCAAAGGGATGTAATCTTTCGGATCTTTCGGAGGTATCCCTTGCATCCTACATGAATGACAAGGGCTTATGTTGGCCACACCAAACAAAGAATGAAACAAATCTATGGCCAACTAGAGAAACAAACAACACTGACTAATAAAATCTAGAAATCAAACCAAGCAAACAAACCTTCTTATCTCAAAGTCACTGGTTGGTGATGAAATCCAACGTTGATAAATCAAGACAAGAAGGGGCTGGGATAAAGCGGTTGGAAAAGTTACATTGATGACCTACTTAACAGACTTATGCCTTGGTGCAAGCTCCCACACATAATCGTGGATATACCCTCCAAAGATCCTAAGTAAGTTTGACCAATGTCAGTTCCAGGTACCGTGAAGACTTTCCCCTCCACAGTCACCTCATGTAAAGACCCTAAAGAGATAGGCCACTAAGGTTACCAATTACTACAAGGATGCCTGGGGAAACAATCGACAGTTCGCTCCATGCACAAAGGCAGGGTATCTAATCCTGAAATCAACTCGAGAAGGTCCCCACAGGATTTTATTCTCAAGTGACCCCCAATAATATGTGCAATATTTACACCAAGACCAACAAAGTAGGGTGAGGAACTCTACCAGTCTTAATGCGACCTCATGTTTGACCCTTGTGTTAGAAGGGCTTCCCAGGACAAAATGCAGCAAGTGGATTTGAAACTCTCCCTATCACAATATACTATTGTGTGTTTTGATGCTTTGGAAAACATGCCTTTCAACCTATCCCAAAGTGATATCCTAGCTAATGTTGACGTAGATAATTTCTAGAAAATAACGTTGTATTTTAAGAGGTTGTTTCTTACTCAAAAGGGAGATGGAGATGAAACTRATGATGTATATGACCTTSACCCAATAGAATGCAATAAGAGATGATTATGCTATCATTTAATTCAATGAAATCTAATTACAGTAGGGATAAGGTGTCTCTTTCAAAAGCTAYGAAACATAATGTCTCAATTTTGAATGAAAAAGATTCCAAATAATCAAAAGCTACAAAATTTTCCAATTTTCTCTTACAAATATTTGAATGCAACAAATTTCTTGTAAAAGAATACTAAAAAGAAGAATGAMTTCAGTTTTTTCTTCCTCAAATCAGATTAGATATGTAAAAGATGAAAGAAAATGTAATCCGAGAAAATTAACACACTCTCAACACTATCCCTAAATCAAATTTATAATGTAGCCAGAATGGAAGGAGAATAATTTTTTTGTCAAATGAAAACAAAAATGTTTCTCAATCTTCTAACAATCCAAAATGTAAAAACAATCCAAAAATTCAAATAAATAAAAAAATCCTTTGTCAAACAAGCACTCAAGATCAAGACCTAGAGATTATACCCTTGTGACAAAAAACCAAAAGAAAAACTTGCAAAATTTACAAAGAAAAACTTTCAATTATTGAAAATCAATCAAATGAAAGATTCAAACTTATCAATCAATCAATCAATCATTAGTGTCAAAATTTCATCCCAGGTAGTTGAGGAAAAACTGGTTAGAAAAAATAAAAAATTGTTGGCTTCAAGAATTCCTACAGGAATCGTCGCAGGTGGTAGTGGAGCACAGTGCAATGATCTAGGGTCGTCGCATGCTTCCAACAAGGTACAGTGTGACGTCGTCGCACTGATATGCACCAGTAGAGTGCGATGTTAGAGGATCGTCATAGTCTATCTATAGAGTACAATGCGACGATCTTTGAACATAAAGAAAAAATATAAGAAAGCCAAAATGTTTTACTAAACTTTCAAACCCAGGGAGTCTAGATGGATCACCCACAGACTCAGAGAATGAATTTAACTAAAAGAAGGCAATCTAAGAGAAAATAAGAGAAAAAAACCAAAAACAAGTCGTATCCCCAGTATGGTCACTGATTTTTTTATTGGACTAATCGATAAGTGCGGACACAAACAGATCTCCCTAGTTTCACCCAAAACTAGAACAAAATAGAACATAATATAAGATTTTCCCTAGGCTTTAATTATTGAGTTTACTAACTAACAAGATATGGAAAACATACCTTTTAAATGTCATTTCCCCTTACCATTTTCATCATCACTCCGTCCCAAATCTCATGCGATATTGAACCTGTAAAGAAACACAAGCCAACGAAGTGAAAGCAACAAATTATTCTCAACAAAAACCTATGTATGTGATCAAGGAATCATACAATAAAACAAGACTAATTTTATGGGAAAGAAACATATTGTTGTTTCATATTAAATATAAAGTGGAGAATACAACCTATGCCTTGATGTCGCAAGGTCCCCTTTCAATGGTCATTTTCTCTAACACACACACCTTTTCTCCAAAGCCTTTGAATGAAGAATATCCACAATGTAGCTTGTATAACTAAAGCAAAGCTCTCAAGAATAATCTGAAGTAGAACTCTCCATACAAATCTTATCCTATTCAACCTTAGCCTTTTCCATAAGAGATCCTTCTTTATATAGGGTGAAATAATGATGGATGGGGAGATTAGGATGATCCCACCAAATTAGATAAGAGAGTAAGATCCAAACCGATCGGAGGCCACCTCATCTTCTAGAATATCCCCTTATAGAACATTCGTGAAGTTTGACATTTCCTATTCTTTAAGAATCGTCTCACCCTATCCAAAACCAAACCGTGACGATGTCACAATCTAGTTTTAGGGTAGAGTGTGATGATCATGCATCATAACACCCCATGCATATAGGAGGGTGTGACGACCTTCTTTGATATAGTTTTTGAGGAAGGAAAGGAAATCACTTTTCTCATGGAGAAAGGCTCTTTTATATTTTTAGGGAACATGAACACATTTTTTTCATTGGATCACTGGGGTGACCAAAATAATGTGTAAAAATGGATTCTGCTGTGATGTTCTTCTTACAGGCGCCTAGAATTTCCATCTCGGAAAAACTATCAACAACCACAAAAACACATTCATTTCCCCTCTTGGTGGACGAGAGGCCCAACATGTAGTCCATTGAGATGGATTCCCACGTCCTGTTAGGAGTAGGAAGAGGGGTGTACATGAATTGTTTATTAGTGCTCCATTTGGAAATAGCTTAGGCAGTGTAGGACCAGATATACTTGCCAACGTCCTTTCGAAGTTTCAAGTAGTAGAAACGTTTTTCAGCACTGCCACTGTCTTTTCGATTCCAAAGTGTCCTGTAACCCGATTGTAGTGAGCTTCCCAAATCATCTTCGCCTGCTCGCTTGATGGAATGCAGAGATGGCCCATATGGCACAACAACTTGTCCTGAATATGGAAATTAGCGACCACTAAGTTGGCGCCCAACATTTGGTAGGTGGTGGAGAAGTCAGGGTCTGTCTCGTAGAGGTGGGGCCATCCAGACGTCTTGTGGCCGCAAGAGTCTAGCACTGTGGTGAGTGTCGCGACTAGAGGTCGGTTGAGGTAGTAAACAACTTGGTTGGTACTTCCTATTTTATACTTCATGTTGAGGTGAAACTACTGTAACTGTGTTCACCACTTCTGATGGTGGTCATTCTACAATTTTCCTTGGGTCTGCATGAAATATAATTTCTTGTGATCAGTGTGGATGACTGTTTCCTTCCCAAGAATGTAATGTCTCCATTGGAAGAAGGCTTGCACAATGGAGTACATTTATTTGTCGTAAGTAGGGTACTTATGGAAAACATCTGATAGTGTCTCACTATGATATGCCACGGTGTGGCCGTGTTGAGTGAGAACGATGCCCATAGAATAGTCTGAAGCATCTGTCTTGATCTCAAAGGGATGTTGCAGGTCTGGTAATGAAAGTGTTGGGGATGAGCACAAACGTTTCTTCAAGTCATCAAAGGCATGTTGTTGGGACAAGCCCCACACAAATTTTTCCTTATCACCACCCATGGTTACTTGGCTGAGGGCCCATGCGATATGAGAGAATCCCAACATGAAACTGCGATAGAAATTGGTGAGGCCCAAGAAGCTCCGACATTTAGTGAGTGTGGTTTGGGATGACCAGTCACAGATGACCTAGATATTGGT
>JZKD02S1240399.1:0-12331 GCA_000966675.3 Picea glauca
ATTTGAAAAGCGATTAGAGTGGGGAGTCGAGGTTCTCCGCTGTCGAGATCAAATGTGATGAGGTGAGTATCCGCGGGGTCGACTGCCCCTGAGGTGGAAAGTAATGATTTCCGCTGAGTGGGACAAGTTTGAAGGACCTCTAAGACTGACATGGCAGCCGGGGATTGTGTTAAGTCATCAACCAAACTATAATTATGAGTTGCCATAGCCTATGGGTTGTGGACATTCCTGCGCAATGGGATGCGAGGGATGCGAAGGGGTGGTTCTGCGTTAGGGCAAGGGATCACCAACGGGGGTCCCGTTGGTGCGACGATTGTTTCTGGGAGAATGGGAGGAGACTCAATGGGTGCCTGGTATTGACGATTACATGTTTGCAGAAGGATTTCTTCCTCACTGGTGAGGAGGATCGTGCGATCTGCTGGATTTTTTGGATTGAGGTACTATCCCAACTGTGGTGGGGTAGGTTGAATCTCTTGTTGAGTGTTCATCATGCCTTGGTGTGGAATGGGATTATGTAGCACGGCTGGTGGGGGTTGTTGCACGTATTGTTGTGGGGCCTGCTAAGGGGCAGGCGGTGTTGGAGGATGTGGTAGACTTCCTGAGTCTTTCAGCCATTTGAAATCAGGGATTTGGGGGAAATGATGAGTATAATGACCTAACTCACCGCAAAGGGCACAAGGGAAGTTGGTTTTGACAGTATTTTTATTTCTCCCTTGACGCCTATTGTTATTTCCTCTCTTGGGGGTTCTGGTTGCCCCGAGTAGGTTGGTTCTGCTGGGGTTGATTCCCGCCTTGACCTGGGTTGTTATTGTTCTTGTTTCTTCCTTTATTTTTGGCATTATTCGACGGGTGGGTCAGATTTTTCATATTCAGCTGTTCAAAATTTTGATATTGCTGAACAGGAGAGGGTTGAACAAAATTCACCCCAGTGTGAGGATGTGGGGGAGCCCTAGGTTGTGGAGGACTAGGAAATGGAAAGTACAGATTTTGTGGGGGTAATGATCTGTAAGGTACATAGGAAGGCATGGTGCTTTCGCTAGTACTATAAGCTGAGGTAGAGGGGGTACCAGAACTTGTTTGAATAGGTGGTTGTATGGGGGGTGTCGGTGGTGGCCCACTGATGGGTGGAGGCATAAAAACAGGGTATGGTTGTTGATAAGGGGGTGGGGGGTAATAAGAGGTGTCCCCATATGCCGGAGGATATTGAGGTGTGTCATACATTGGTGGTTGTTGGGGTTGTGGACCATGGTGAGTGGTATTACCAATCAGTCTGCCTGCTGAGTGAGACATCTCGAGTTTGTCTTGGCCAAATGGCACGGGTTTTGGGAGATCAAGAAGTGTTGTGTATAAGTACCCTGATTGTGAATAGATGAGGTCGTATTGTTGAGCCTTACTGATGGCTTCTTCTTAGGATTGAGGGATGGTGGAAGCGACATCCTTACTGAGGAGAGAGACAAGTGATCTCAGAAACCAGTCAAGACACTGTTGTTTGGTGGTTTCTGCTTTGCACAAACTGCGTCGTCTATGCCACTCATGAATGTGATCAGCGATATGTGTGGCTGAAGTTTGTTTGAAATTAGAGAGTAGTTCCAGACCATTGTCATGGTAGATTGGTAATTGAAAGAAGGTCAAAAATGCTTTGGACAAGGACTCGAAGGTCGCATGGGACCCCGATTTTTCATCTACATACCATTTGGTTGATGGGCCAGTGATTGTGCGTTGAAATAATCTAATTCTGATGGAATCATCCATAATGTTGTTGGAAGAGCACCATAGGTGGAAAGTCATGACATGATTGGCAGGGTCATCCCCTGCCTTTCCTTCAAACTTGGGGATGTCTAAAGGTAGTTTGGTGGGCATTGCAGGCCATGTGGGGTCATGCAATATAGGATCATTGGTAAGTTTGCTTAGATCGGGTATGTTAGGAGAGGCCAAATATGGCATCAAGAGTGTTGGTTTAGGATTAGCTCCAGCCATGGTATGAGTGTTATGTGAACCTGACCCTTGAGGGGGGCTAGGTGGGTTGGTACTTCCCCCTTGAGAGGAAGTTGCCCCCCCGCTTCCGTGTAAAGGAGAGCGAGTGGACGGAGGACCTTGGGAAGTGGACCCAAGTAATGTGGAACCAAGCAAGGTTGATCCTAAGACAGTGGCACTCACTGGAGTGTGAGAAGGTAGTGTCGATGAGTGGGCAAGACCAGACACTCCCCCTAAGATAAAAGGTAGATTTATCAAGCATCTGGAACGACAGGGATTCTGTGGGTCCCCTATGATGTCTGACTAGCTGAGTGAATGTGTGCAAATGGTGGTGAGAGTAATAAAGAAACAAGAGCTTTTGTTGTAATATTTTGAACTTGGCACAATATATCTAAATCAACATGTAATCAGAAGTGCATCATACATAAAGTAAAAGTAGCATATATCTGGATAAGGGGATTTTGTCCATGTAGGGAATCAAAGAAAACAAAATGCTTGTGTCCTAAAAGACGTAACGTCCTTCCTCTCAAATAGCACTGGACCTTCCAATAGTACTCAACAGTGGGGTCTGAAGCCACCGAAAAAGAAACTAGTGAAGGATGAAATAATTGGTTATAATGAGGGGTAAAGGGGGCATATCCCGAAAGAGATGGAGATATTTCCCAATAGCCACACAAAATCTGATCAAGGTGCAATTGCAGCCCACAATTGCCACCTGGGTAGATGTCCTAAAATTTGGTCACTAGGTACCTCGTTCAAAGTGCGGCATTTAGATTTTTAGCCTAAGAAATTGGTCACGGGCTGGATCCCATCCAAGAGGTGGGTGCCTCAAGGGGGGGTGCACAGAACAACCGGACCTCAACCTTCAACCCTTCATGGGTATCTCCCTTCCTTATGGTGTTAGGAACACTTGACTTGGAGGATTTTCAGTTCCCTATTTGACAACTTCTATTGTTTTGATAATGAGAAAACTAGATAACAGGGAGTTATTTGGATGCTTATCCCCGAAATCCTACCTAGACTAAAAAATTTCTTTTGGCACCTCCTATGGAGGAAAACTTAGTGAGTTTTTAGAAAAAATTTAGATGTGGTTGTTTGGGAGGTTGGGGGTGTGAACCAACCTCGTTGAATTTTTAAATGGGAGTGGATATTTTCTTCAAGAAAAGGGTGGGGTGTTTCGGAATCCCTTGGGAGGAAACTTACTTTGACCTCCACGTTTCGAGAAGAAAACTATGTGAGTGATAAGTGACTTTTGTGTGTGAATGAGTGAAAGTGTGCCAATGTTTTAATGAATTAGGTGTCACCTTGTTGCATGTGGACTTTGCTTGGTCCTTACAAGTGTTGATTACCTAATTAACTAAGTGCCTTTGGTACAACCTTGCGTAATTCAAATGTCCCTAGGAAGCTAACATGTGGACATGTGGGTCTGTTACTATTCCTTTAACTCCCTATTGTGATTTAATCTAAGAAAATCTTTGAAACTATCCTAGATTGTGATCATGTGGGCATGTGTGGGCTCGTTACAAAACCTTTAAACTTCCCTAGTGATTTGATCTAAGAAAGTAAATTTCAACACTATCCTATCTTTGTAGCATGTGGGCATGTATGGGCCCATTACAATCTTAAGATGTGTTTGAAAAAATAAACTAAGAGGAGTCCCAAGAAGGGTTGTTGTCCTCTCCTAAAGGTTTTAATCTTTTTAAGGGAGATGAAATTGTCTCACAATCTTTTTATGATTCTCAAGGTCGCTTGAAGGCATGAGAGAAGAGCATACTAAGCGATTTCTATCCAACTTCTAGTCCCAATGCAAGTTAGATGTGTTTACAAATGATTCCAACTTATATTTTTAGTCAAAGCAAGCCATCCATGTGGCAAAATGAAAGCAAAAAGAGGAAAAAATGTTTTTAAACCCCCTAAGTGCCTATGTGTTTTTACTAATCCCTTTATATGAAGAGGGAAGTAAGTGTGGTGCAGCTTAAAACATGCATGAAATCACTTTTAAGAAGGCTAGGGACCTTCCCCAAATCACAAAAAACCTTACAATGTGTAGTTTTATGCACAGGTGCGTGGGTCTCAGTGTAGACAGAGGCGCACTGAGCGTCTGTGCGCAAACCAAAACGAGCTCTTGGGCACAGGTGCGCAGAACAATACTATGACTTAGGCGCATGTGTGCATGATGTGCGTCTGTGGGCCAAAAAACCCGCGCACAATAGACACATGGTCGTGAATAAAAAATTCGGATGGAATTCTCTCAATTCAACTTGGAATTGGATGTTTAGCAAGTCGGCTTGGGTCGGTTAATGCACCTGCAAGTTAAATAAACCAAATGAAGAGCTAGAAAAACCCAAATGGGGTAGGAAATTGATACCTTTCCCCAATGGATTCGCCAATCTGTTGCACCTCTTTCGTCACCTTAGTGAGCAAAATAGAGGTGCTTGCAAGCTTGGTTGGGTTTTCTAAGCAGGACAGCTGTAAGGAAAAGGATTAGAGAAATAAATATAAAGAGAACAACTAATAATTAAACTAAGAAATAAAACAACAACTAAACTAACGATCATAGGGACTTAAGGACAAAAGAAACAATAAGACCCATGTCACCAATGGTAAGGTTGATATTAGTGAAAGAAAACACCAAGAAGAAAGAGGACTATGAGTCCCTTCTTCCTCCAAGAGAGGGCTCTTGGACCCCCACAAATAAGCTCTTCTTACAACTTTGAAAATGAAAATGGTGAAAGAATTCATTGCTAATCCACTCAAGGGGTGATATGGATTGCCCAATGCAATGATGCTAGTATACTCTTGATGAGAATAGAGGATTCCTCAAGAGAATAGTGGCAGCATAACTTTGCTATGAAATTCCTTGAAAAATGAAGTGCATCGATGGCCTTTTTATAGCACCTCTTTGAGGTATTGTGCAATCAACTTGTAGTGTGTAAAGAGGCTAATTAGGGAATTTCTAGGTCTTTGACTAGCCACCCAGTCGAATCCAGTCCAGATTTGAGTGTCAAATCAACTTGGAAGCTGAACCATAAGTGGGTGGGAGGTCGACCACTCTCATAAATGCGTCGTTGTCACATGTGCGTGGCTTTTTGCGACCACAGCCGCGCATCGGGCACATGTGCGCTTTTCATGCATTTCTGTCTCGCGCATGTGCGCGCGCGCCCTGTGTAGTCATAGCGCACTTTAATTTTATCATTGGTTGCATAGTTTTTGACCCTTTGGAAATGATTTTGTGATACTTTTGGTCTATGGGTGACCTCATAACTGTTTGGCAATGTTGAATTCTTGTAACCATTTGCGAACGAAATTTCAGTGATAACAGTAAGGCCAAAGTCCCTTTTCGGTGACGGCAACAAGAAATTAGAATGTGATCAGGAATGTTTACAAGCTTCACAAGTTCTCATGCTCATGAGGCATCCATGATGCTGACATGGACATCATTCCCACATACTCAATACAAAAAAAGAGGAAGAATAATAAATGAACCCCATCATCATGGAGCCATATAATTACTTAGATCTATTGGCCATATCCAAGCATATATGCAACCCATACAAAGATCCTGAAAATACGAGACTCTTGACTGCTTCGTTGGCCACTTATCATTCAAGTGCCACAAATTCTATGTCATGTATAGTTGATTGGTTTTATGTGTAAAAAGAGAAGGAAAGAAGAAATAGAAGGAATATGTTGATCTTGTTGTCTTGTTGCAGCCTCTCCATGCTCCTTCAGACCTGTATCAAGCATACTATGCTGCAACATTTAATGACAAAACAACATAATGAAAAACATGCTTATATTGGCTTCTTTAGAATTTAGCATGTTGTTTGGAGTCTCTGTTGTCAAAACAAAACTCGCCATTGGATTCACATCGTCGAATCACCCAAAATCGACTATCAAATCATCTCCATCGGACACTGTCACCTTCAGGCCTCCTCTGGACCTCTGCCTCAATCTGCGTGAAAATCCATACAATTAATGCACTGACTGCATCGGAATTTGTGCCTGGTACGGCCTCGTACGGACTGGGCCTGCTTCTCCTTTGTGCATTGGCGAAAACCACCTTTTAATAATTTCTTTGGGGCAGACTTACCAACAAGAGCGTTAGCCCAAGTGGTTGGTGGATGCTATATTAAGGCGTTGTTGTTGGGGGAGGTCTTGGGGTCAAACCTACAGGCCTCCCTTTTGGCGCATTGTTAAAAAATTTTCCCCAAATTAAAAAACTCCGCCAGATTTAGCGCACTGTTGTCGGATATGGTGGAACTGCCTCCAAGTTTGGCGAATTGGGGTTGGTCGTTGGCTATCCCCCTTTTTAATTTGAATTTTTCATTTTTTGGCCCTCCTTGGGCATTTTCCCACTGCCATGTGGCAGCCATTCATTGGTTGGACCTAGTACACCCATCCGCCTACGTTTCCCTGCCACGTGTTGTCTGGCGAATAGTGCCAAGTGTCGGTCTACGAGAGGACCATGTGGCTACTCCTGGGTGTTGCCACGTGGCATCATCTGGGGGTGCCATGTGTCACATTTTTATTGGCCCATTTGGCGGCCCAAAGTGCCAAATCAGCATGCCACATGGCACGCTATCATTGGGCCATGTCAACATGCTGACGTCACTGCTACTGTGCTTTCCACATCACCTGCCATGTCTTGTATGAATTCCACGTCACCTACCATGTGGCTATATGGATGCCACATGTATGCCACGTCCTGTATGGTCCGCCACATGGCTATACAGACTGCCATGTGGCACTTCCTCATTGGTCCACATGTTGACCTGAAATGCCAAAAATGGGTGACATGTGGAAATTTGTGGTGTTGCCACATCATCATGTTGATGTCATCATGACACATGTCGGTCTATGACTGTGCCATGTACCCTGTATGGATGTTGACGTCAGCAGTATGGATGTTGACGTCAGCAGTATGGATGTTGATTCATCCCTGCTGACTGGGCTAGGTTGAACAAAACTTTGACTGTGAATATGTTTCGATCTGTAACTCTGTTTGACGAACTGCTTATGTCATTGGAAAACTTACAATGCGATCTTCATGATGATTTTGATTTTTTCGAGATTTGAAGACTTTGAATTATTTCCCTTTCTCATTTGTCGAGGTCATTCGGAGCCTCCTAGAACAGTTTTGAAACTTCTGTGATGTTCCCTAGATCCTTTCGGATCACACCTTCCAACTAAAAGGACTTTTGGTCCCCAAAAGTATTTACATTATAAGTTTCATGTCCATTGGACTTACAAAAGAAAACCCATACCCAAACTACCTCACAAGGCCCAAAAAATATCAACATGTGCAAGAAAAGAAATGATATGAAACAATTATCACTTTTACGCAATACCCTTCTATGGGGTCTGAATCACAACATGTGATTTACAAAGATGGCCACTCTCGACTAACTCAAGGATTTTCCCCATTCATTCAGTCACTATGCCGAACAGGTCCTCTTTACCGAGTTGTCCTTTCCCTAGTAGTTGGTTTCCTCCAGGTGGTGGATTTCCCTGCAGCATTGCCTGATTGGTTGTCTCCCTCAGAGGTGTCTGCCTGGTCTTCTTGTTCCTCTTTGGACATAGATCTGGATGTAAGGCCCAACAAGTGGCCTCATGATTTCCATCTCTGCTATAATGGCTACAGTAGCCTTTCTTCTTCAGAGGTGTGTTTCCCCTACTCCTTTCTCTGTGTGGAGAGCAATCTTCTATCCCCGTCTTTTTCCTGGTTGCCATAACCTTCATGTACAAGGATTTTCTCTTCCAACACTGGGACACTGTGTGGTTATTCAATCCACAAAAATTGCATGGTCTTTGATGACACAAGCTATGTTGTATATTATTAACATGCTTATAATCAAATGGAATTTTAGATTTTCAAGATTTCTTATACCTCGGTAAGTTGCCTCTAGAATCAGACTGGCAAGAAGAGTTGGCCTCAACTCTTTCATTGTGATTCTCATCTATCCCTGGAGATGTCTTGAATCCTCGATCATGAGAAGCTATGCTCTCAGCCTGCACTGAATCAATTTCATCTCCTGATGAACTGTTGACTTATGGAGTCTCGGTGATTGTCCTAAAATCTTCTTCCCAAATGGTTTTGGAGCTTTCTCCAACATCCTTTGGGACATAACCTATCTCGGCATATCAATGCTAAACCACTACCTCGATGGGATCCATAATACCTTGGCCATTGGCTCCAAGGCCTCCTCCTTCGTATCCCATTTTTCTCATCAACTTTAAGCCGGTGCATGAAGAATGTTGTTCAATAACTTTAAAAGAGTCATCATCATTAATCAAGAAAGGAACTAAACATGGTTTATTTACCTCCATCCCAAGTTGGGACTCTTGGTTTGCTTCTTGAGGTGTGTCCAGTTGTTCCTGGTGACAAGGATCAGTGGATGATGCTTCTAGGAATCCTCCTTGTTTTTTGGATGCCTAGATGTCATATTCACTTGCTTGACAAAGTGTGCATGTATTTGCACTGTCATGTTCCAACCCATAACTAGTGAAGTTCCCATGGTCACAAAATGGTCTTATCACAATCTCATTCATAGATCCTTCCCATGTCTGCACCTTCATGGCTTGTAGTTGCTCTTGCAACCTTTGGTTCTCCTCCTCTGCAACATGCAACAATGTCTTCAATCCAACATTCTCTGCTTGAAGGATTTGGTTGAGCTCTTGAAGCTCATCAAACCACAATTGTTTTGGCAATCTTTCTATTCTCAGCTTCAATACCTGCAACCGGTATCAAGCCTGCTTTGATACCACTTGATCTGAACCCGGGGGTGATTAGTTTCCAATAATTGTTTGATCATGTCACTCCTTCAAAGGGTCAGTTATAGATCATTTTAATTGAGAGGATTGCAATTAAAGGTATAGTTGAAGTCTTTATAGGCTTGAATCCAAAGTGAATAAAAACCTTTTTTAGCTTCCTTATGCGTTATATGTCATGCTTGCATTTAATATTCTATGTGCGAAAATTCATGGAAAAGCAACCTAAGAACATAATACACATAATATATATGACACTTCCCTTGATAACGGAGTTCACCCAATGTGGGCTACGTCTCCAGGTCATGCTCCAAAGCTTGACTGCTTTATTCTCCTCGTTGTAATGATGTCTCTCCTTTACAAGTTGTAAGGCCAAAGTCCCTTTTCGGTGACAACAACAAGAGATCGAAATGTGATTAGGAATGTTTACAAGCTTCACAAGTTCTCATTCTCATGAGGCATTCATGATGCTGACATGGACATCATTCCCACATACTTAATACAGAAAAAGAGGAAGAATAATAAATGACCCCCATCATCATGGAGCCATAGAATGCCTTAGATCTGTTGCCTAGATCCAAGCATATATGCAACCCATACAAATATCTTGAAACTATGAGATTCTTGACTTCTTCGTTGTCCACTTATCATCCAAGTGCCACAAATTCTCTATCACATATAGATGATTGGTTTTATGTGTAAGAAGAGAAGAAAAGAAGAAATAGAAGGAATAAGTTGATCTTGTTGTCTTGCTGCAACCTTTCCATGCTCCTTCATACTTGTATCAAGCATACTATGCTGCAACATTTAATGATAAAACAACATAATGAAAAGCATGCTTACATTGGCTTCTTCATAATTTATCATGTTGATCGGAGTCTTTGCTGCCAAAACAGACCTCGTCATTGGATTCACATCGTCAAATTACCCAAAATCGATTGTCAAATCGTCTCCATGGGAAACTATCACCTTCAAGCCTCCTCTGGACCTTTGCCTCGATATGCGTGCAAATCCCTGCAATTAATGCACTGTCCGCATCGAAATATATTCCTGGTACAGCCTCATACAGACTAGGCGCGCTTCTCCTTTGTGCATTGGCAAAAAACACATTTTAATAATTTCTTTGGGGTAGACTTACCAACAAGATCGTTAGCCCAAGTGGTTGGCAAATGCTATATTAAGATGTCATTGTTAGGGGAGGTCCCAGGGTCAAACCCGCGGGCCTCCCTTTTGGTGCATTGTTAAAACTATTTTCCAAAATTAAAAAACTTTGCCAAATTTAGCAGACTGCTGCCGGATATGGTGGAACTGCAGCCAAGTTTGGCGAACTGGGGTTGGCCGTTGGCCATCCCCCTTTTTAATTTGAATATTTGACTTTTTGGCCCTCCTTAGGAATTTTCCCACTTCGAGGTGGCGGCCATTCATTGGTTGGACCTGGTACATTCATCCGCCTATGTGTCCCTGCCACGTGTCGTCTGATGAATGGCACCAAGTGCCAGTCTGCAAGAGGACCACGTGGTTGCTCCTGGGTGGTGCCACATGGCATCATTTGGGGGTGCCACGTGTCACATTTTTATTAGCCCATTTGGCAGCCCAAAGTGCCAAATCAGCATGCCACATGGCACGATGTCATTGGGCCACGTCAACATGCTGATGTCACTGCTATTATGCTTTCCACGCCCCCTGCCACGTCCTGTATGGATGCCACATCACCTGCCATGTGGTTGTATGGATTCCATGTGTCTACCACGTCCTGTACGATCTGCCATGTGGCTATACGGACTACCACGTGGAATTTCCTCATTTGTCCACATGTCGACCTGAAAATGCCAAAAATGGGTGACACGTGGAAGCTTGTGGTGCTGCCACATCATCATGACATGTGTCTCTCTATGACTATTCCATGTACCTTGTACAGATGCTGAATTCATCCGTACTGATGTTTTCCTCAACAGTACAGATGCTCTCTCATCCCTTCTCACTAGGCTAGGCTGACTAAAACTTTGACTGCGAATATCTTTCGATCCGTAACTCTGTTTGACGAACCGTATACGCCTTTGGAAAGCTTACAACGCACTCTTCACGATGATGTCTATTTTTCTGAGCTTTGAAGACTTTAAATTTTTTTCCCTTTCTCATTTTTCGAGGCCATTCTGAGCCCCTTGGAACACTTCTGAAACTTCTGTGATGTTCCCCATATCCTTTCGGATCACCAGTAGAACAATAATCTAGGTTTAGAAGTCAATTTCCACAGTTGAAAAGTGAGTAAATGATGAAAGAAAGTGAAGTTTTTTTTCAGCCCTAATAGTCATAGCATTAAATTTATTGTAGCAATGAAATCCTTGGCTAAAAGAGGATGTTCTTAGGGCACAAGAAAGCTTGTAACATGTAGAAAAGATTTCAACTTAAACAGTTTCGATGTCTCGTAATTCCATGTATCCCAATGCAATGATTTTATTTCTCCAATGCAATAGATTAGTGCCTTTAACTATTGGGTTATGTAGTCTTTAAAAATGAAAGAGCTAGTTGTGCTACTTCCTTGGGGGTGTAAACGCTTTTACTCCCCAAGGCAAGCAAGACTAGCTAAGGAAAACCCTAGGAGGGTGTAAACCCTTTTACTCCTCCTAGTATTCCTTTATGCAACAAATTATTCCAAGACAAATATGATGGGCTTAGTGGGGTTGTATGCCCTTATACTCCCAAAAATCTTAGCAAATTAACCTTGTGACCAAGAAAAGAATCAATAACATGAAATGTTCCTTACCTAGTCCAAGCATTAACAAGATAAACTCCTTTTAACCAAGAAAATCCACCATAAAAACAAGAAAAAGCCTCCAAGAAAGATAGTGCCTTACTTCTTCATCCAATAGCCAAACCAATCCATAGCAAGAGAGATAGGCAAAATTACCCAAGTAGGGTGCAAATTTCAACCAAGAATCCTCTTCAGGATGGGAGAGTTGTGATGTAAAAATGAAATGAAATGATCTCTATTTATACAAATCATACTACAAGTGTTTGTCCACTTAATTTTAGGGTAAACCACAAAGTAAGGGGACAACAACCCTGACTTTTCCCCTTTACAATAAAAAATTCAATTTTAACCCTAAAATGCACATAAGAAACCCTAAAGAAGCATGACGTCACCCCTTTAGGGCAATGCTTTAGGGCAATGTTTTGGCACCTTTAGCAAATCATTGAGCTTGGAGATGAAATGTTGGGCCTCCAAAGGCCTCCCTCTCAAGGGTTAGGGTCCTCAAGGTGCCCCTCTCCATCCAAAGATGCCAAGTGTTAAGCAACAACACCACCACCACAAGCCCTAGCCCTAGGGTGACGTCAACCTCCTCAAAAGTGACGTTTTAGCCTTAAGAGAAAATCGTTGGGCAGGGATGATTTTAGGGGCTAAATTTCGCTCATGGGATAATTTTCCATGTTTTTTCCAAAAACGAGAGTCGCTATTTTAAAAATGTTTCACCCAAATTCTATAGGATAAAATTATTTTACCTTAAAAATCGCCAAAAATTTATAAAAATATATATAAAATCCTTAGAAATTTGAATATTTTTACAAAAATATTGCCAAACATTTA
>JZKD02S1240410.1:0-12331 GCA_000966675.3 Picea glauca
ACATGTTAGGGTCCTAACCCGCACATAGGTAGAGAAATATATTCGGATGTAATAAAGGTCAATATTAATACGACCTTTCAATAAAATAGAATAAGGTGGATGTAAGATGACCTAATAGAAGCTTTCGCTTCTAGAAGGATCTTCCTCTAGATGCTTCTCTTGATAGACATATCTAGTATAAATAAGGGTCAAGGGTATGAAAACCCTAGCTTGGAGATTATTGTAACAGAGTGCTTCTTGACTGGAGGTTTCCCCCTCGAAGAGGCCCGTGAACATTGCTTTATGAATCAAAGTTTTATTTATGTTGTTGTTCTTATATCATTTATGTGTTATTGTGGAGATTATGCTGGTTATATTACTATTATTCTACCATTTCTATCATTTTATTTCTGTTCTGCATAATTTTTATATCTGGTATATTACATGTTCAACTCCTTGTCTCCCTTGTTACAAGAGCGTTGATCTCCTCTTTTGCTTGGTTTCAAGAAATATTTCCCTATTTTTCTCAGTCCCCTGATTGGAGGCTTTGTTCCATAGTCCTATATGTTTGGTTTTGACTTTGTTTGCCTAAGAGATTCACATTTATCACTTCTTTTACCTCCCTTGAGTTTTCAAATTCTTTAAGTTATGAAATTGTATGATTACCTTGGGCTAACAATATTTATTGGTGTCTTCCTTCCAGTAGTCTGATCTTAATCCTGAAAGTCTTTAGATTTTTGATAACTTAATTGTTTTTTAAGTTTTCATTAACTTGAAATTGTAAAGGTTTCTTTGTTTTGAGTTTCTTTGTTTCCTTGTTTAGAAATATTTAGTCTTTTGAATTCTTAAGAATCTATTGTTTGCTTCAACCCAGCCTTAATCTTTGATTTCTAGTACTCATTTTTTAGGATTTCAAAGAGTGAGCTTGTTCTTTCTCTTTTATGTAATTTGAGTTCTTGATTGAACAAGTTATCTCACGCTTGATTTCTTTTAGTTCTCATCAAACTTATGAGTGCACTTTGTTTGGTTTCTTTTTTATTTGTGTTCCTTTGTGTAAAACATTGATTTCTTTCATTCTCATTGAAATATAGGAAGAATACAAGTTTTTCATTTGAAGATATTGTATTTCACATACAATCAAACAAACAAAATTTCTACATTCTTATGGATTTTGTTTTGGTACATGTTTTGAAACATCTAGTCTTGTATTTTCTTTAGGATTTTGGATTTGTTTGATGTTTTGGCCTAATTTTGGAAATTTGAATGATATTGAATGCTTGTTAATAAGAAAAGACCTTGTCTCCTTCTCATAGATAGAATTCATTTAAAATAAATGATTGCATTTAATTCTTTTTGCATTCTATTGGAGTTGAGTCTCACACATCATTAGTTTCATCTACATGGACCTCTATGAGAAACAAATCCATTAAAATCAACCAACGCGCTAATAAAATCAACTAGACATTTTTGGTTTATAGCACAACAACAATAGCATAGGATTAAAATATTTGGACTAGGCAAAGTGAGTAAATTGTCCAATATTACTAAACAAGACTGCAGAAAACTAAAGAGTGAGCAAACCCAACTGTCATATAGGAATAGTCGAGAAAACCCTCTAACATAGGGGATAAATGCGAGTTTGTGTGCATAAGAGTAGTGGATATTACCCCTCCAAATCATGACCAATCCTAGAGGAAAGAGCATATATTGGGGGTTTTTATTGAGAAACTATTGATTTCATTTGGTCTCGATGCTTCGCGAATCTTGAATCCATTTGGGGTCCTCGGGAGTCTTACCGATCCACTTGTATTTATTTCTCTTGAGGAGATTCATACATTGTTATCCTACCCATGCATCTGGTCCTGCCTGTCAATTGTACCCTCTTGGAGGCTGACTCTGAGTTGGTAACCTTAGTAGCCTTTCCTAGGTATATACAGAGGTGTCTGTGGGGGGATTCCCATGATACCTAGGGAAATCATCATATCACACTTTCAGTACCCTTGGAGGGTGAACTTATGAAGTAAGGTTTTCTTGCACTAAGAAGGGTTGTTATGTGGAGGTCAGGGTAACTACTTTTCATATCTTCACTAACTGCTTGATATGCCATCTTCGAATGATCCTTCTACTATTTCTTGGTTGATTACTTGCAGTTTTTTTTTAAAGTTGTGTTCTTTCGAAGTTCATAGTTAGAATTAAGGATTGTTTTTTTACTTTCACCATGGCCGATCAAGGGCTTTGATGATACAATTGAATGCAAGGTTGGATCGTGAAGTTCAGGAACCTCAACATGACCCTTCTTATGAAGGAATGGTCAAAGAAAAAACTTATGAATTCGGGAGTGTAGCTCTGGGAAGTGGTCAACAAATGAAAGAACTAGTCACAACCTTCATGGAAGGACTTGTATATTATGTAAATCCTCCTTTAACTAATCCACTTGGTCTATTACTCATTGAACAACAATCCATGAGATTTCTCGATGCTTATTTTTCTTACTATTTACTGGCTAGTTCAACCACTAGCCAATATTTTGGCATGAACCCATCGACATTTGGTTTTCCATAGGGATTGGTAGTTTCACCTCCACTATCCACAACTCCTGTAGTTGACCCTAAAAGAGCACAAATCACTATTTCTAGTTCTTCTTCTTTAGTGGGAACATTCATGACCTGGTTTACTCTGACACAACCACTTGTGAGTACATTTCCCTCTGCACATGAGTCGGGTAATATTACTACATTACTAATCCCACATATGAACACACCAAGTGTTTTACTTGTTCATCCCATAATTCATATGTCCAATAGTAAATTCATTTAAATAACCACATTTACACAAGCTACTCAATCTGCATATCCAACTTTACAAATGGGGATTTCTCCTATACCCTTCACTAGAGGTCAATATTTATCTACAGGTTAACATTTTGTTGGGGGGAAACCCTTATCCATGGGGAAAAATCTTATGTGGGGGACACAACAAACTGAGGGGAAATACACTCCTATAAGTTCTTCCATCCCTACTACTATTGGCCTGTATCTTAGACAACCATATTCAAGAGTTTAAAATCCTTTATGGGGTCAACCTAATCAAGTGGGTATTCCTCTGCAAGGAACGTTTCCCAATCAAACTATGAACCCCATGATTCCAACACATCATCCCCCTCAAACACATTATATGGGATGCCCATCGAGCCAAACTCTATACATGGGGGGGTCTTTAGGTCAACCGCAGTACATGGGAGGACACTCACATCAACCACACTACATGGGGGGTCATCCATAGTACATGGGAGGACCATATCATTTTTCCATCCTGTCATAGCCTATATATGGTCATGTTGGTGTTCCCATGTCACATGGTTACTACCAATATCCACAGGCTAATCAACAACTTCAATTCTTGGCTACATTAGATCTACATGATCTTTCACATTTGACCAATAATCCCATACTGCATGCCCCATTTTGGCCTCCAATCCCTACCAAACTACCATTTGATATCCCAAAATTTGACGGAAGACCTAGAGAAGACCCTAATAACCACGAAATGACCTTTCATATTTGGTGTTCTTCAAACTCTTTGATGGATGACTCCATTAATTTAATACTTTTCCTGAGAAGTCTCATAGGATTGGCAACCAAATGGTATATCGAGCTGTCATGAAACTCCTTTGGTGACTTTAATACTTTAACTATGGATTTTTTGACACATTTCTAGCTGTCAATTTGATATGAGACCGGTACAGAGATTTTGACTTCTCTTAGGAAATCCACTTCCACTCACATTTATGATCATATTCATGAGTGGAGGAGGCAATGATGGTTAATTAAAGATACCACTCTAGATCAATTCTAGGAATATTTGTTAACCAAGTCACTTTTTCCACCCATCGCTAGAGATGTTTCCATGGGAGATGTTGTCAGTAAGGAGCAAACCATCAGTCATGCTCAATATTTTGACTTTTAATATTCCCAGTCTGACACACTTTACGATATGATCCCTGACTCTCCTCAATCGTCGAATGATCCATCAATACCTTCTATAGAAACCCATGATTATCGCATGACAGGTTCTGCTACCAAAACTGGTCCCTCTCCTATGAAAACCTTCGAGGTGAATGTAGTCCATTTCACTTTATATCAACAACTTGGAGGTAAGAATAATAACAAGGGTAAATCCAAGAATTCTTCTAACACACAGGAGAGTACAAAAAATATTGATACTCAATTGAAAAGGAAAGATAAGTTTTCCTGAATGATTTGTGCAGAGGACCAATACACAAAATACATCCCTCATCGAGAGGAAGTTGCTAAATTTTTTAAGGGTACCTCCCTACCTGGAGTATTAACTAAATATTTTTTGATTTAGTAGAAACAAATGGTTGCGTAAAATCCTGCCCCTCCGCAAGGTGGAAACATAAGTCATCCTCACCATGAGGATGTTTCCTCAAGTGCTCAAGTCCTTATGTGTAATGGGACAGTTAGTTTAAAAACCAAAGCTAAGACTTATGACTCCTCTAGATAATCATTCTAATGGAGGTCCTACTAATAACCCCTCCACTTCCACTCATCCTCCATCCTCTTCCCCTCTTCAGATTGAGAGGCTTGTTTCTTATTTAGGGTTGTGCCCGCACAAGGGCACAATTCAAAAGTCGATTTTCCATCCAAGTGTATGTGCTACTCAAAACTAAAACATTGTTGAATATTTGGTGCAAGCACCTTGTGCTATGTTGATGCTTTAATTTCTACAAAGTTGTCCAAGCCAAAGTAGAACCCTATTATCAACCATTGGAGTTGTGTTTCCAGAGGCGCCAAATATGATTATTTTAATTTGGACTATTTTCAACTGAGGCTTTCCTACCACCTAGCATTCCAAATTCAAGCTATGTTTCATGGGAGAACATGCATTACACCATTTTTGATGAAGGATATTCCACATGTGTCATGTCTTTGTCATGTTGGAGATTCATTAGTTCTCCTAAACTTAACTAGTCTCCTACCATCCTTAAGGTGTTCGATGGACGTGGTTTCCAACCTTACGAACTCTTGAAATATTTAGTTTTGGAATTAAAGGGAAAATTATTTTGTCTCAGCATTGAAGTGGTTGAGGTGCCACTAGATTATAATTAATTTCTTCATCGCAGTTGGTTCTATGCAATGAATGCCATCACTTCTTTAGTTTTTTACATTTTGCAAATTCCCCATCAAGGTAAAATTGTGACTATTGAACAACTTGATTATTGCACTCCAAATATCCATAATTATTCAACCAATAATATCCCTTTCCTTGGACATCCCGATCTTAAGTAAAAAAAAATTGGGGTAGATATCCTCAAATATTCCTGACTCATGGGAGTTTTTTCCTTACCTCCCCTTGATCCCCCACATGAGGTTTCCACATTAAACACGATTAAAACTATGGTGAAATGATCCTATAAATCATTCGATCCTTGGGTAGTTCCTATCCCATACTCCACTATAGCACCATGTCTACCACAATATATGGTACCTAAACCTTCCCTTCCTCTTTTTGTCCCCATTGATCCTATTTCTTCCTCCCTCTCTGGTGAACCTATCTCTATTAGTAGCCAGGAGTCTACGCGAGTGTAGAAGACAAGTCAACAGACGAACTGAAGCTTGGGAGACATGTATCCAACCTATAGGCATCATATTGAAGTCAAACCACCAATGTATTGTGATTATTCCGGGGGAAATGTACCAACCTATAAACACTATGTTGGGAAAAAAATTGGCCAATAGGTATCAATCAATGTACCAACCTCTTGACATCATGTTGGGAAGAGGCCCATTCATGGGTATTACTCTGAGAATAGTTTATTCTCCTTTTCAATATTGTTAAAAAATGAAACCAACCTTGAGAAAAGTTCTCGTTTCTGTGTCAATATTGTTAAAAAACTAAACAGAGGATTTTCGAGCACAGTTTCATTCTATGTTTCAATATTGTTAAAAAATGAAGTAGAATATGAGCATACTCCATCGTTTCTCTAGATCATTAAACCATGAAGAGTCATATTTTGAGTGTTAGTTTACCCCTTTTAGACCTTGTAATACTAACTACAAAAAAAGTATACTCTAGTCAATCATGACTAGAAGAGTTCTCCATTGTATTGTTTTTCACTTTTTCAGGATTGGGGGACTAAATTTACGAAAAAGAACACCCATGGAGTATTTTTTAATATCTTTTCACACACTCTAACCATGAAAATACCATTGAGTTTTCCTTCTTTGGACTCATAAAGCATGCATTGAAGGTCCCATATGGGGTAGAACCCATCTTTCTTCAGGTTTCTTAAACATATGATGAGGGACTCATTGAATATGAGCTATACCGAGCATCTGGTATCCTCCTCAAGCTCATTAAAAAATAAAGATATTCTCACCAATCATGGTGGGGAAAAAATTGAAGGAAGTGGGTTACGTTTTTTGGAAAGCAGCATGGAAGTTTTTTGTCGTCACCCTTGAACATGGCACTTGTTTGTGTCTCTTCTTACAGTTGGTAATTTTCTTATCTCTGAGTCATACCAATCTTATGAGTCCTCATACTCCTTCATCTCACCCGAAGAGTTCCCCAGTGATCATAGCATTGTGTTTTGGTCTATCTCTCAGTTGAGTCAATTCTTCCAAGTCACTTGTCATGCCTCACAATGTTCAAGGAAAGTTTCATCTCAAACCATACATTCTGCAATATTACCACCTTTCATCCTCATGTTAGTACTCACCCATTTGATCTATATTACATTAATTTCCTGTGTCTGTTTCATGTCGATGATGGGGGATACATCATTTCCCTCCTTTGATGAGTTTGTTCTTGTCGACTTCAACAAATTATCCAAGAATTAGACCTAAAAACTAGTTAGTACCTTGGATCCTACATGTCTCAATGGTAGGTTTCCTCGCCTTCAACCGTAGGTTTACACCATTGGCCTCTTATCAAATGATTTTGCAGATGTTCTACTTCATATCATTTATTCACATTCTCTAGAATGTACTAGGGTACCTATGTAGTCATTTTCATCATTGGTGATTTCCCTCACACTCGTTAATGGCATACATCAATGATTGGTAATCAAGTGGTTTCTACCTTGTTTGACATCAAGTCATCTATTCACATGGCTAGATTCATACTATTTCAGGATCGGAATGAATACCCTAGGTTGGTCACTCACTTTGTTATGTGCTTTACCCAAGATTTGATGGACATCATTTAAATATGTAAGAGATTCCATTATAACCACCATATTGGTAATCTAACTAATGTATATGTTTTCACATAGATCCACTTTGAATTGGTATGTGGTGATGTTTTTGACATATCATAGCTCCACTGTGTATTCTTTCTTGGATGTGATCAGATCATATCATGGAGGTATAGATCCACATTGTATTGTCGATTTCCATATCCTTAGTCAGTATTTTCATGGATCCGTAGTGTATTTTTTAGCGGCCATGCTTTGAGTAGTTTTGTATTCTAAGCATAGGTATGTCTGCCTCTGGAATGATACGTATATATTGTTTGATGGTTTTTTGTAGCTTCTTCTAGGTTCTTCTACTCCAACACCCTTGCAACGAATTTTTGTAAAGTGTTTTTACCATCAATTTCTCTTCCCACCTCAGACTTTATGGGGCATCTATTACACACAAAAATGTCACACTTAAGTGTAGCACCTATTTACATCTAAGTGCTGCAAGTGTTGTAAAGTGTCATATGCACCTTACTAATTGTTGCATGCACTTCGTCAAGTGTCGTATGCACCTTAATAAGTGTCACATGCACTTTACTAAGTGTTTCAACCCCTTTGACACCATGAAAGAACATTTTTCATAATCCCTAAGTCATTTTGGAGGAAGAATCATATCATTTGAAAGATGGAAACATGCCTTTTACTTGGAATTGTGACCCTTTTTTGAGGGTTTTGAAGGTCAATGCTCCCATTCCCTTATATAGGGATCATTGAAACCTTAAAAATGATTCCCTTCCAATGCTTGGGGAGTGTTTCCAACATTCTTTGTTCAGTTCTGAGGGAGCATTGATGTGGTGCTATAGATAGTTTCATTTCACCTTGTTCTTTAGAAAAGTGTGGGTTGGCAGCCTATGAGCATGAGGACTTTAAACAAGTAAAGATGGCTTTAGGGGAAAAACAAGCGATAAGACCTAGCACTGATAATTGTCTAGTAGACCTGGGAGTGTGTATTACTAGGTTGAAGGTGTACGTCACTGCTCTAGGGACATATGACCTAATCATTGAAATTGATTGGTTATAATCTCATCGAGCTATGGTAGATTGTTTCATGAAAAGGGTGCTTTGTGTTGATGATGAAGGAAGGTTAGTAGAGATCCATAGTGTACGGAGAAAAGTGTCTCTATTCTTTATCTCGACCATGAAGGTTAAATTTTGCATGAGGCAAGGTTGTTGATTGTATGTAGTGGAAGCAGTGAATGAAGGGAAAGGACCCTCCTTGGATCGATATCCAGTATTGTAAGAGTTTAAGGATGTTTTTCTAAAGAGTTTCCAAGATTATATCCTAAGGAGGAGCTTGATTTTACCATCAAGATAAAACATGGTGTGGAGCCAATTTCCAAGACACAGTATAGGATGACGGCACCGAAACTTTGTGAGTTGCAGATGCAGTTGAAGGAACTACTTAACTTAGGGATAATAAAGCCTAGTGTCTCACCTTGGGGTTCACCAGTAAATTTTTTCAAGAAGAAGGATGGTTCCTTATGACTGTGTATATATTAGGGACTTGAATCATGCTAAAATGAAAAATAGATACCCAATGGCATGGATAGATGACCTCTTTGATCAGATGAAATGAGCAACAATTTTCTCAAAAATTGATCTCTGATCAAGGTATCACCAGTTAAGGATTAAGGAAGGCGATATTCCTAAAACTTCCTTTCGAACTTGGTTTGGGAATTACGAGTTCGTTGTAGTACCTTTTGTTTTGACCAATGTGCCATTAGTATTCATGAGCCTCATGAATGGTGTATTCTGAAAGTAGTTAGACCGCTTTGTATAGGTATTTCTAGATGATATACTCATATATTCTAGGATAGAAAGAGAACATGAGGAACACTTGCGAGTGGTTTTGTCATGACTTAGAGAGAAAAAATTGTATGGAAAATTGTTGAATTGCTCTTTCCTCTAGAAAGAGATTCACTATTTAGGTCATATCATTTCCAGTGAAGGAATGTTTGTGGACCTAGAAAAGGTAAAGGCCATTATGGAATGGCTAGTGCCAAAAATTCTCATGAGGTGAGAAGCTTCATGGGGATAGTTGGTTATTATCGAAGGTTTGTGGAAGGGTTCTCTAAGATAGTGAAACCCATCACCACCTTGTAGCATAAGGGGGTCAAGTATGAATGGACAATAAATGTGATACTGAATTCATCGAGCTTAAGAGGTTACTAACCAATGCACAAATTATACGAGTGTTAGATATGGAAAAAGACTTCACAATCTACATGGATGCCTCAAAGAAAGGATTGGGGGCCATGCTAATGCAGGATGGGGGAGTGATAGTATATGCATCAAGAAAATTGAAGCAACATGAGGAGATTTATGCTACTCATGATTTAGAGTTGGCAATTGTAATGCTAGATCTGAAACTTTGAAGGCACTATCTAGTGGGGTGAAGCTTTGAGCTCAAAATAGACCATGAAAGATTAAAGCATATATTCACTAAAAGGGATCTAAATTCCAAGCAGAGGCGATGGAGTGAGTTTGTGATTCATTGCAATTTTGGAATTTCATACATTAAGGGTGATCCAAGTGGATATCAGTGGCCACCCACCTTTTCTAACTGGCTCAAAACAATTTTCTAGCAATTTTGGCAATTTACTATTTTTAGCACGTTTTAACTTCCAGGGCCATTTTGAGGGCCCAAATGAAAGTTTTTAGAGATAGAGGATCTCAATGATATATGAGGGCATTATTGAGCCCCCAAAATGAATCTCATCAACAATACCTTTCCAACGAGCTATCACGCGCCTAAAACAAAGATCATATGCAAAAGTTACGACCCCGGGAAATTGATGTACTCACTTACCCAAACGGGGCCCACATGACTTTTGGCGCTTCATCTCCTAGGGTTAGGTTTTTGGATGTCTAGGGTTTTTGGAATTCCTTCTTATTGTGAAAATGCCTTCAAAGCCTCATTGTAATCATCTTCTTGTGAATGCGAGTAGCCATCACATCTCTTCTCAGAGATAAGCTGCCACCATTCTAGCGAGTCTTTCACTCTGTATTTTTAAAGTCTCCGTACATTTATTTCATTAATAGAAATTGTGTATTACTGTATATCTTTGCTTATGGTTTCATCTCTAATACATTTATGTTATATTATTAAATATATTCGATATCTCTGTGCATTTCTTTATTATATCTCCGATCTCATTTCATGCTGAAAATAATCCAGATCAGTGGTATCAGAGCAGGTTTCTCTTGATCATTTTTTCAGTGCATGTCCCCAACAAGGTCCAAGTATAGAAAGTTATGTCTCTATATTGTCTCTCTTGTATACAATCTATCTCTCTCACCTAAGAAACCCTCAATCATGGAAGAAAAGAAAAACAACAGAGTGGACGATCCTATCAATCTGTTGCTTGAGCAATCTCTCACACAACAGAGGGATGAAATGATGGATAATTTTACCCACATCCTTAAACGCCTGTCGATAACATCAGGTGCATCTTCATTAAGCAGCCACTTTAGAGGCACCTCTCCTTTCAAGGTACAAGTTGATTTTGATATTCTTGTATTTGAAGGATAGATAGATGCAGAAGCCCTAGAAAAATGGTTAACTCTGCTAGAAGGTTATTTCTATGTTCACAAATTTTTCGATAAATAAAAGATCACCTTAGGACTTCTTAAAGCTCTCCCTCATGTCTAGAACATATGGGAAACTTACTGGGAGAAAAGTTCCACAGAGGAGTCTGGAACATATGGGGTCGATCCCACTTGGGATTTTTTTGTGGATGTGGTAAAGGAACAGTATTACCCTGTTGGCAACTACGAAGACCAATACATGAGATGGAACACACTACAACAAGAGAGGGGCCAAGAAGTTTCGGAGTTCACCAATACCTTCCATACCTTGCGCACCAAGCTAGGTATCAAAGACTTCGAGCTAACATTTGATTCTGAAATACCATGGGGCTCTACACAGATACATCTTGAATGAAATGGATTTTCTGGACATCTCATCACTCAGTGTTGCTTATCAATATGATGTTGAAATTGAGTAGAAATTTAAGCACCAGAAAAAATGGGAATTTGGGTCTGCAAATCTGCAACAACCAAAGTATGACAAAGACATCCCTAACAAGCAGTCTCCCAAAAACCAGTGCAAGACATAGGAAAAGAAGGGTCACGGGAAGACAAAGAAGGACACTGGAAAATGGTGTGATTCCACAAAATCCCCTAGCACAACACCGATGAATGTCGCTCAAAATAGTCATTGGTGGCCGAGATCAAAGATAAGGATCTGAACCCTGATTCAGAATCCCCTGGCACAACACCGATGAATGTCGCTCAAAATAGTCATTAGTGGCCGAGATCAAAGATAAGGATCTGAAACCTGAGTCAGAATATGATTATGAAAATACTGGTAAAGGAAAGATCATTGATGCAGACCCCACTACTATTGTTGCGACTGCAATAATTCAACCAGAAGAACCAACATATCTTGAAGAGGGGGAGCGCATTTTTCATTCACATATGTGGGTGAAGGGGACCCCACTGCATTTTATTGTTGATAGCGGAAGCCAGAAAAACCTCATCTCAGCAAAGGTCATCAAATAGTTGGGATTGTTGACAACACCACACCCACAACCATACAACATCGATGGCTTCGGAAAGGATGAGATCTCTATGTCAGCCAATAGTTCTGATTGTCATACGACATCCAACCCTTAAAGGATGAGGTATTATGTGATGTTGCCCCACTGGATGTCTGTGATGTTCTCTTGGGACAACCATATAAGTGGAGATGCCATGTTTTTTATGAGTCTTGACCTCATAGTGTCATTGTTACTTTGGGGGGTCATCTCTACAGAATACTATAGGTAATTCCAACTATTGTTCCACCTAAAAAGTGTCGCAAGGTAGTATCTCATACTACAAAATTCAGATTCTTCACAATTTGTTCAAAAGGGGAACAAAAGGACACTGCAACCACTACAGCCTCGCCCCCTACACCTTCTTTCCAACAAAAGAAGGTCGACAAGATTCCTTCTGCACACCTTCCTCTCATGTAGCTTGAATTTTTGAATAGCCTCAACTTCAACAGGTTCATGACAAACTTCCACAAACTAAGCAGCGCAACGTCTC
>JZKD02S1240421.1:0-12331 GCA_000966675.3 Picea glauca
TGTTTATTTCTTACTGCTCATTATTGGATAATAATTCTACATTGATATAACATTTGAAGAAAAAGGATTATAATTACACTATTACTTATTCACCCCCCCTCTTAGTAATCCAACACTTCTTGCACAATTTTGAATATTTGACATGATACCTGCATAAATTGTTTCTTGTAGGAAGGATGTCTCCATCCAACAAGACACCTGCAATATTCTTCATTTACCTGCAATTACATGCTTACAAAATATGTTTTGTGTTGGGTTGTACAATGTAGAACAAGGAAACCTATGACCCTGGTTTGACAAACTTAATTGACGCACCACTTTACTTTGACTCCACTCTCAATCTGATTTCAACATTAACTTATTGACTTCAATTTCTACTAAGACTCTCATAACTTAAACTAATTTGTTAGGGTGTTAGATAACACCGATCATGCACCCTTAACAATTACACATCAATGACTTGTTTGAAATTTAACTTTGTCTCCATCTTTGACATTTACTTCATTACATAACCAAAATATTTTGAACTTGACCTAGACTTTGATATGACTTTTACTCACCATGATGACCTCGTATTGACCTAAACATGCACAATTGGATGAAACTCTACCTAACCATTCCAAGCACTTTTAAAATATTCTCTATGACCTTTCATAGACTTATCAACCAGAACCCTTTTTAATCACTCCAAAATGTCAAATACCATTTGTCTTACACTTTTGTTTTACATTTGCAAACTTCTTATGACATTTTTTTATGATATTCCATATAAACCAAAAATTTGTTTCTAAATGTTGACATAAATATTTCCCTTAGAAAAATCTTTCACTAGTGTCCAAAGTTATGAGCCCATCTTTATTACTATTTCCCTTTATGCAAAACATTTCCAATATATAAAAAATAAAGGGTCTCAAGAAAAAATTTCCATGTGATATAAATGTCATGAGAATATACCTTTGTGCCTCTCTCGTTCCTGCTGCGATTCCTCTTACTTATTCCGACAGCAGCTTCAGGAAACAATTCCTCACCACCTCACAGACTTCAATCAATAACAGTGAGACATTTCAACTGATCGAAATGACTGAACCCCATAGCCTATACGGCTTCTTGCAAGCAATTCTACTGATCGAATGACTGAAAATTCCATCCTGCAATATCTTTATCACTTAGCAATCAACAGATTAAATTATAATGCATGAAGGAGGGCCCAGGAACATGCAATTCTCATTAAATAAATAATCTGACCAGTAATATATGACCAGAAATAATATTACCATGAAAACCATACAGATATAGGTCTCGCATTTGATCAACTTTATCACCAGAGTCATTTGTTGTGTTGCAGCAACATCAACAATCAATGGGCGTATGCAGTTCGAACATTCATAGTGAAATCCACGGCCTTGCACACAATGCCAGCGTCAAACTGAGGTGTCTAAAGGATCCTCTGCTTCACCCGCTGGAACTCATAACCAGAATGCAAAAAAAAAAGCATCCGCTTATACAAAGTCATCCATTTGTTTTGGTAGCCAATACATTGGATTCGCCAATGTCACCAAGATCATCAAAGAATTACTTGAAAGGTACTTTAGGTTATTCTTCTTCTTAGCGATTTTAGCGACTTGATGATTTACTTTAACATATTTTCTGAAGCCTTCTCTTCTCATGCTCTGATACCACTTGTCTTTTCTTCTCATGCTCTGATACTACTTGATGTATAAATTTTATTATAAAACCATTTAAGTGTGCTCTATTGTATAAATTGTCATTTTATATAACTCTTTGTATAAATGGTTTCTAGGAAATTATTTCTCGTACATGGTTCATCAACCATTCTTCCATCATGAGTCCACATACTTGTACATTTATTTCCTCTGCATCACCATCATCATCATTCTCATCTTGGGTTTTTGACATACCTGTAGTCATGCTCTCAATGCTCCTGCATTAGGTAGCAAGTTTGGTCTCATGGCAAGTGTCATTTTAATACTTGAAGCATGTGAACATATTGCAAAGATTTTTTTCTTGATTATGAAAACTTTTACTTGGAAATTATATCTTTTGTCTCATTTCACCTTGGTGGTTGACATGGTTTCCTAGTAACTGGGTCACCCTCAGTAAAATGGTTGCTACTAGGGGGGTCTCCTTGAAGGGTCATCATACCATTCCCATCCATACTTTCTACTTTCCACTCTCCTTCCCCTTTGTTTCCTCATCTTTTGGGTTTTCAAGATTATTGACCCCAAGAAGGGTTTGTACCTCATTTCATGGGAAGAAGGAGCTAAAGGGCCAGAGGTGTTGTAGCTGAAAAGAGATAAAATCCATCAATTATCCTTCAGATGCTCGCCCTAAGGTCCTGAGAGAAATGAAACGCTTCTCCATAAAAGATCGATGACCTTTAAAAAAAAAAAAAAACACAATTAATAAATGTCTTGTTTGTTTAGAGAATGCATTTGAGGTATCTTTTACTTCCTTGCACATGGCACTCAATATGTTCTTAGCTCCAAGTGGCATTGCGGTGCTCCTTAATTTCCATTTCACATAGCACTTGATGTTTTGGACCACGATAAATTAATGGCAAATAAAAGGGCTTGGAAAAATGTTGCATTGCAAATGAGGATGTAGAATACCCTTCACAAAGGCACCCATAAATGAGACAATATGAGCCCTTGATACGTCAAGAACCCCATGCCCAAAATTCATATCCGCATCCACCTCATATTCACTACATGACTTAGAAAGGGTGTTCTTAGGAAACTCCTTGACTTGGGGATTCGTCTACCCAATAGGGCACTATGACAACCCTCCCACTCTTAAATTTGGCAAGTTCTATAAGGTCTTTGAGCATTTGTTTCGTTTGAAAAGGGGCGATTTAATGCATATGTTCGAGCAGTTCTTTTATTAAATATGGTTTACTTTCCATTATACATGTGACTTTTGGACCCTCAGGGGGCGTACTTGTTTTTCTTTACATGGCCTTAATAGGTGAAGAGCTATTTCATGGAGGAATTATGCCAATTTTACTTTCATGAGGGCTTGAAAACCCCAAGGATGGGAGTCATACCCCACATGATGGGCAGAGGACCCCAAAGCCATTGTGAACTTGAAATGACGAGTGTTTCCTTTGAAGGCACTTGGACAACACTAGGTTATGGAATCATAGCCCCTTGCACTTGGGTGTTCGACTTTAGAGGCCTAGGACGTCACCTTCTAATCCTTAACGTCATGTGGAGGTTAGGATTTTGATGGTCTTGATGGTTCTGGAAGAGAGGTGATGTGGTTTGAAGGAATAAGATGCATGGAAATATACTCTAACACATGAGAGAGTGACACATGACCTTTGGAGGCCCAACGACTTGCATCTAGAGGCTCAACGTCTCATTTTTTGGGCCTAGCGTCACCCTTTTAGGCCACGACATCACCTTTCTAAGGGATTTACTTTATGAAAATCTCTTTTTTGTAAATTGTAAAGGAAAATAAAGGGGGTCGTCCTCCTTTTAATTTTTTGTTGACATTTTATGTGGACAAAATTGGTTTAGATGGACTCATATAAATAGAGGCCATCTCATATTTTATATATTACTCACTTGAGAATTACATAATTGTTGGTTGAAATTTTCACCCTACTTAGGCAACTTGCTCTATCTTATCTCTTATGCAATTGGATGCTCTACTTGTCTATTGGTTGAAGGAAGGCTAGAGACTTCTCTTGGATGCTTGTTTCTTGGCAATTTATTGGAATATCTTGTTAAGTAAGGGTTTTTCATGCTATCTCTTGGATTAGGTAAGGAATTTCTGCAATTGAATGTGTTTCTTCTTGATTTCAAGGTTATTTTGTCAAACCCTTAGAGGAGTATAAAGGCATACAACCTTCATCAAGGACATCTCTTTTATTTTCATTGAAAAGGTTATTTAAAATGTTTGTACAAGGAGTAAAAAGGCTTACACCCTTAGAGGATTAATAAACCCTAGCTCATAAACAAGAGACTCCATAACCCAATAGATACGGCACTGATATTTTTTGCATTGGTAAACATGATTTCAAGGTGAAGGATTTGGTCATTTTGGGAGTGACTCACTCCTTATAATTCATTATATGCGTGGAGAAGCATTCAAAAGAGCCAAACTGGTTGCAATAAAAAAATGTGGGGGAGATCTACATTAATAATTTGCACCATGATTCTCACATTCCCTTATAGCCTAATCTACAATCACGATTTTTAAACTCAAGGGAAAATATGGCATATGTTACGTCCTATGACTCACATGCAGGCAAGACTCTAAGTATGCACCATCCCCACCCACGAGGTATGTAGCACTTATTTCCCACTTATGTTAATCAATGCCCACCCCTCATAGAGCCTTATTGAGGTGGGATTAAGTTCTTTTGGGACACGACCTCTGGTCATCGATGTTTTTTGTCTATAGTTTAGTTCAATACATTGGTCTGAAATCAATTTCCCTTTGGTGTTGGTGAAATTGTGTTCTTGATTCTACAATATGGAGGTCATATTTGGCTTTGGCGATAGAATAGGAAACAAATGGAGTGGTTGTTGACTAAAGATGATGGCTCCACAAATAAGTTGGGGAAAACCAATGATGGCTCTAGGATTCATCTGAATGGACAATTTCAATCATTCTTTCTTAAGCTCGTGTATGGAAATCTTATTTCTCCCTTGGATTTAAATGCTTTGTTTCTATTTCCTCGGGTTGAGAATAAATTATGGGAAAAGGAAATTGGGTATTGGTTTAAAGCTTAATTTGTGTTCATTCTCTTCACCCCCTCTCATACATTTAGTACCTTTGGGTTACAATTTCCTCTCAATTTGGGATCCTCTCTTCAATCCCTTTGTTTCTTGTTGTCACTAGTTCTAAGGTCAACCTTTGATCCTTCCATTCATTGTGTTGATATTTGAGTCATCACACCTCTGGTTATTATCTCCTCTACATTGAGAAGGGGGTATCTTAAGTCCTTTCCCTTGTTTGGCTCGATCCATGTCCACCTCATCCCTCTGGTTTTTTTTGTTGGATCAAATACAATGGGCCCCTCTGAGTTCTTATTTGTTTGTCTCTGCTATGAAAAGGCTTTGAAAGAACTTGCTACAATTCTCCATCCCCATTTAGAATAACATAGAAAGAAAAAGTGAAGTCTCCAAGTTAAAATAGATCTGTTGATGTTGATGGGTACAATGGTGCTTCAAAAATAAAATTTGGATTCATTGTCCTCCCAGGTTCAATCTCTTCATACCCAAAACAAATCCTTTCCTCCAGTCCAACCTTTAAGCAAGACATCCACCACCTCTTCTAGCTCCCAAACAGTTGGCCATCTCTCAATATGTTCCTGAGCATGCCCAAAATATCCACCCCTCACAATGAGAAGGACCTAGGGACACAAATGAAGTAGGCACCTCAATCCACAGACCCATCACTCTTCTTTCAATGGTGGCAGCATTGGTTACCTTCCACAAGATTTCAAGTCTACAAGCTCAACACACTTTTGTTAAATTTCTAGTACTTACGAAAAACTCTCTTGGTTTTTTTGTAGCAAGACATACCCAAAATTTTATAATGTTTGTGAACTACAACTTCATGTTGGACTACCATTTTGTAAACTCTCTCCATGCTTTGACTACAATTTTTTTTATTAATACAAATTCCCCCCCAAAAAAGTAAATAGATATACAACCTGAGTGGGCCTAATGGTTAAGAACATGTGTTTCCTCTTAAGAGGTCACAAGATCAAATCCAGAGTGGGGTAGGGTATGTATACCTCTGTAGACTTTACCAGTCAAATCGTTGGGCGGAGGGGAGTCCCGTGTCCCACAAACAAGGGGGTCTCATACACCAATTTGGTGTGGCTTGGTCATGACCTTAAAAATAGATTATTATTATTATTATTACTTGAAAAAGATTTAAATTAAAGATTACTATAAATAACCAATCGCCTTCCTAAATAATCTTAAGATTAAAAATTATCATAAATAATGAATGAAAAAAAAATATAAATAATTAATCATTAAATATACAAAAGATATTAAAATTTAAAAGATATTTTTAACTAAAATTTTAAATTAAAATAATAAAATATGTTATTATTTAAAATAAAATGATATTAAATTAATAAAAATCTTTAAAATAAAATATCAATAAGCAAACAAAGTTTTAATTTTTTTAACAATATGACTATAAATTATGAAACACTTTGCATATTAAAAATTCAGAAATAATTAATTACTAATTATTATATCTACATATCCCCATATCAATTGGGTGCCACAGATGATATCCAACGAGGGGGATGATCCTCAAGGCGAGTAGCCACCTTTCCCCTCCGTGCTCACTTGTTGAACACCTGGCCCTCCTCCTCATTAGATCTCCTCATGCACACTCATTCTACCAACTGCTCTTAATCAACGACGTCCTTTCTCCACAAGCTAATTATCTCACTCGTCCTCCCTAGGCTTTTCATGCTTTGGACGAAATTATTGCAATTTATAGAAAGGTCAGCTCAGTTCGTGGGAACCTTCCAAATCTATCATGTCTATGTGTGTCTTGATGGCCTATATCGACCCCCTCCTAGGCCAAACCTCTAGTTTCTTTCTCTCTCCACTCTCGCTCCCTTGTGCATTGCTCTGCTTACAACCTTTTCACACCCCTTTGTTTCTCCCTTGCTCTAGGTCCTCCTTCGCCCTCCCTTCCTGTTTGTTCTCATGAGTCGCATAGGTTCCCATCACCGCACTAGGTGTGGTCATCGCAAGTCAATGGTTTCTAGAGTTATATCTGAAGTGGAAAGTTCAACGAGCAACTACTATGTGCACACTCCACTTGAAATCCAAGTTGAAATTGATCCTGCGGAAGTTGATGTTAGGGTTCTCAAGCACTTCCTCTCTGATGAGGAGGTACCAAAAACATTCAACCCTAGGTTCCAGATCCTGGCTCCATGCAAGAAAGGGAATCCAAATATTTATGAGTTATTGACCTCTATTGGCACATGAAAAAGATAATGGACAATGTTTTGGTGGAAAGGCATGAAGCTCGTCATGAAATCCTCCTCCAGTTAGATGACGTTCAACTCCAAGTAAATCTCATGGATCATAAGATCAATTTGTTGGCTGAGAAGGTAGCTGGTCTGGACTTATCCAAGTTCGATTACCCTCAACCCTAAGTTCCTATGGGGGATGACCATCCTCCTTTAGTTTAATTCCTATCATGATTTTTAGGATAGTTTTTTTTTCCAGCATCAGGGGATTGGGAGTTGTAGCCCCACCTCATTTTAGTTATCAGTATGTCATATAGAATTATACTAGACTTTACTCCATTGTTCATAGTTTTTGGTATTTTCATAGTTTCAAGATACAATGGTCTCTAAAGACTGTTAAACTAGACAAATTGCTTTATTGATATTGATATGGTTTCCCTAGTGGCAAACCAACAACACAGTCATTATACATCCTTTTTCTAAGATAATACAATTTGGTGTGGATAGTTTAACAAAAAAAATTATTATATCTACATATATTACAATTTATAAATTAATATAATTTTAAATGAGATTTGTTTTATAATTCTTTTATTTCATAAGTTATATTAATATTAATAATCAATATCAGTAAATATAATAAAGTGATTAGATAAACATAAATGAAAAGTATATTTTTTTATTCCATTTAAATTTTTATGTATAATAAAAAGTTAAACTAAGATTCAAAATATAGATCAAGGAAATGGGAGCTTGGAACGAGCTTATGATATAGAGAGATTTAAATTAAAATTTTGTTTTTGGTATTTTTTTGTTGGTAAGTCACTATTGTGTTAACTATAAATAGAGTATACAAAGAGAGCATATCATATCCATCTCCAGGAAACCATGACCGTCTCTAGGTAACCAAAAAAACCTGCCCCTATGGGGAAACCAAGCCAATAAGTTGTTCATATGTTTTAAAGATTGGAAAATAATTGTTTGAACATGTTCATACAACTATCTAAGTGTGGCTAGATTATAATAATCTAGATAATAGAGACAAAAAGAGAAACTAAAACTAAAACATTTTTCATCAATGATCTTGAGAAACCTGTTGGTGAGCAGCATTTGAAGCATTCCTTTGGGTGGCAGCATTTGAATATTTTGGACCAAAGTAGTTCCTATTTGGGGGAGTGAATGTCCCGCCAAGACAATTTTCCATCCATGAAAGGATATTTGTAATATAAGGTTTTTGAATCTCTAAATCTTCCATACGGCTCTTGAGATGCCTAAATTCCTCCTCTTTAGGAAGCAACCCAAAAGATACAAGAGTATTAGTGTACCAATAGNCTTCCACTGGCTGCCACCCTAATCGGGCTATTGTTCAATTGTGTTGTTGTGGTTATGCTCTGACTTCCTAGCAGAGAGGAACCGCTCGGCCAACTCGTGTTTTAAGGTGTTTTGATCACAGGTATGTATTTTGTTTTTCCATCCATGATTCTGCTATGTTTATGAAATGGATATTGGCTTGAATGTATGGGTTGTGCTTTCCTTAAGTGTGGCAACTGTGTGAAATTGTGATTTTCTTTGGAATAGATCGATGTCGGCTCTGCAAAAATGTTTTGAAGTCACAGTGTTCTGAATGTTAGCAGCCATGAGGCTCTCTGTCATCCTTGTTGGTTTTAGTTGGAGGGTTTTTGTTTGTCTTGAGTGGTTGTTTGTCTTCCTGCATTTCATATCACCATACCCAGGCTTTGGATTTATGGGGTTTGATGGTTGGAAGCGCCTTGTGTCACTGTGCATTGTTCGCTTGGGCATTGGGTTGTTTTGATACTATGGTCGTGCAATGGGTTATGTTTCTTCTTCTTGGCCCTATTTTCACCTCAGCGTTGTAATTGGTTAACTGGAGAGCCACGAGGGTTATACCCTATGTGTGCTAAGTATCATTACAAAGCTGAAATGGATCCTTGATCCCCTGGTTACAACCTCTCATGTCACGGGTTTCATCACCATGTCCACGAAGTAAATTGTGGTGTTCTTTGTGTATACACCATTGGTCTCAGAGGTTTTCACCATAGAGAAGAGTCGGCTCTAGTCTCCCTGTGTTGGCCATAGAGAAAACACTTAACTCCTCAAGTATGAGGGTTTATAGAGAAGACAGTCGTGGCCTTTCGGGTTTACTATTAGTTATTGTTGATTGGTATGTATTGTCGACATAATTGATTACAGGCTCGCCCAGTTGATCATGTGACAATCATGTCGGTTTTGGTATCTAGTCACTGCCTGTGTTATTACAATGGATAAACCCTACATGGTTAATTGGACAGATCAAATACACATTCGCTCTCCTTGTGTTTTGATAAACCAATATTGTTTTTAATTGAGAAAGTCACAACGTCGATTCATGTCAATGTGTGGGTATGTGTGGTTTCCACAACAAGTCAGATCGGGTTGTTGATTATTACGACAGTCCAATTAATAGGCTCAACATTGAATTGGTTGATTGAAGATTGGGGTTGATACACAGTCACTGTCTTTTTCATTCAATATTATTGGGATGTTAAACTCAACATTATTTACAATTGTTTAATGATGTTCTCGTGTAATGCATTTGTATGTGTGGTGTTCCTACACCACGAATAAATGGTCATTGTAACTATGCATTTTTGGGCCAAATGGTTATTGCAACCAGGATGACTATGGAAATTCCATCCATTGTATGTGTTATGGTTATTTGATTTCGTCACCAAGGATGAACCCAAGTTTTACACAACATGGTTTTGATTGCAGTTTGATTAATTTGAGCAATATTGTATTAGATTGATAGCTTAACACGATGGGTTGAGTTAATGATACTATGACTGTGTGTTTAGAATTGTCAAATCGGAATGTTGCATCATGGTTTTTGAGTTATGGTTGCCCATTGTGTATGCTATGGGTATTGTGTATGTTATGGGTATTTGTGCACTCAGAGATAGTCACAGAGTTTTAAACATGGCCTTGTTGCAATTCGATTATTTGTATTATGAAGTCAGGTATGTTGTTTCTTCCTCGTTGTGTTGGATGGATAGCATTTTAAATGTTTAGAGTCAAGGAAAAATTGGACCTGTATAGTCACATAAATGAAATTGTGTTTTGTCGAATGGTTGTATATTTCCCAGCATAGTGTGAGTTGAAATGGTGATTGGTTATCTGGGTGTTTAAATGACAAGCCAGGATATTTGCATGATGAATATGGATCATTGTGTTGACTGTCCATTGGGTAGGTTAAATGAATGTCATGCATTTTAAAATAGTGATAGGCACGAGTGTTGTGACAGTATGAACACATTGCAGTGTAATTTGTAAACAAATGTAAAGACAGAATCGGGCATGTTTTTTATGCCTGCATTTTATGAGCAAAGTGAAAATAATTGAATGTGTATTTATTTGGAAATTTCTTATGGATAAATGGGAGAAAACAGAGTTCCCCTACATGCTACTATTTTGATTTTTGATGCTGTGTAAATATTTGATTATGAACAGTGAACTAGTTAATACACAGTAGTTGTTATTGGATCACAATTGATCTAAAAATGAAGAAGACTTGAAAAACTTGAATAAATATTGCAAGTAAAATGTTATGTGTTTAAAGCAACAGGATCAATTTGCAACACATAAATTAAGGATTACTTATGCGAAATACACATTGACAACAACATAAACAATGAATATCAGCACATAAACACAACAACTTGATAAAGGAGTTCACCCCTTGATAAAGGAATATCTCCTGGTCCATCTTCCAATGGATCATTATTATTAAATTGCTCAAAGTGTTCAAAAAACATGCCTTACAATGCTCAAAATGACAAACCGACTGCTCCAATGGATTCCCAGCGTCCCAAAACCCATGTCTGGGCTCTTTCGGCACCTCAATCGGTCGAAAAATGAAGAAGTTAGCCTCCTTGAAGTCTCCCTCTTCAACTTTGTTGTCTCTGGTTCTACAAATCGCACCCTTGCTTAGCAAACCTGGCTCACACGCTCATTTAAGCGTAAAAACTCAGTCCCTTACACAACCGTGCACCGGTATAAACCGTAGGACGGTTAAGGGCGTGCCAGCCCCTAACCGCCTCGGCTCTTGGGAACATGGCGCATAGGACCGCACGCAAGCATAAAAGTGGTTAAGTTCGTTTCTAAACCGTATAACCAACTCATGCGCTCCAAACCGCGCGCAACATTTAATATGGTCACATGTTACGGTTTATGTTACAACTCGCGCGCAAACAATATATATATAACACAATACAATGCATAAACTTTGGGTCCCGCGCGTGCATATACATACACGGTTATAACATATGTTTTATATGTATGGTATAAACTATGGGTCGAGGCTAAGCCCCGGCCCGCTCCCTTTCCAAATAATACAATGTACCATATGAAATATATGTGAGTTGGAATCCGTAACAAGGAACGTCGGGCGACATATTGGTTAGTGGAATATTGTTAAGGCTTATGCTGTGGGAGGTCCGGGGGTCGAACCCCGCGACCTCCATTAGTTTTTACACAACAAATATAACCCAACCAACGAGGGACACGTGGTGCCCACAGATTGGGCCACGTGCCCTCATACCATTCGCTGTCAACAAGACACGTGTCAACACCCGATTGGACAACTATCAACCAATAAAAATGTGCCACGTCATCCACCTGCCACGTCACCGTACGGATGGTACGGCCTTGCCACATCATTGTACAGACTGTACGGACAGGTACAATCAGCACCCAAAAATTTTGCCTGTTTAGCTTGGCGAACAGATCGTGATATCTTCTCCATACGGACTCCGTTTGAGAAAGTAAATATACCGCCAGAGTCAAGAAGACGAGACAGACACAATGGCACTATTTTCGTCGCATTTCGAGCACTTTGAAAATTGAGCAAAATTTGATCCCCTGATCACACCTCCCCATTGGGAAGCTTTTGGACCTCCAAAAGACTATCTCAATCTATGTGAAGATGAGGGTATAGTTCCCTCACCCTTCCAACCTCAATCCACTTGGCCTTGCTTGGATTCATCCCTTTAATACCAACTCGCAAATACTCCACATTTCCTCGCTTCAAAGTTTGCATCCTCCTGTCAAGTATGGTGTCTTCCTGCAGTTCTGTTAGATACTTTGGAGAAAAATCATCTATGGAAGGAATCTGAACATGCTCTCCTTGATCATCAATCAACAGAGGCTCATACAACTTCAAATTATCAACATTAACAACAGCATACATCTGCATATATGGAGGCAAATCTAAACGAAAAACATTGTTACCAATCTTGCCGACAATTTTGAAGGGACCATATCGAATTGGTTTCAACTTTTTACCTTCTCCTTTAA